>JACJUY010010394.1:12389-29156 GCA_014220935.1 Platorchestia sp. MABIK
CAACCTATCCTACAATTAAACCACGTGATAAGGCCTCACAACCTATCCTACAATTAAACCACGTGATAAGGCCTCACAACCTAACCTAAAATTAAACCACGTGATAAGACCTCACAACCTATCCTACAATTAAACCACGTGATAAGGCCTCACAACCTAACCTAAAATTAAACCACGTGATAAGGCCTCACAATCTGTCTTACAATTAAGTGAAGTGATGGGACCTCACAATCTGACCTAAAGAGTAACAGGGTAACCGCCGTGGGTTGCACTAAAGTTCAATGTTCAATTCAAGTTTTAAATAAATTTTAGTAAGCAAATTGTCAATTATGAAAATATCAAACGTCAACTGAATCGTGCCTTCATTCAAATTTTAATAAGTATTTATAAAAATTGAGCTTGTGACTACTGGTTTATCAGCTGCAACATGAAAATTCCCTCCGTGTACCACCGGTGGCTCACACGGTGTGTAATTTGATAAATTTTATGAAATGTTTGCTAAAGCAATTTTTTCGATCAAGGTTGAGAGATGACATACAACAGGTTATTATTTGAACTATATTTTCTGTTTCATTGGCTAAACATGGCATTTTACGGATTTTTTACATCTTTTCCTGCACATCACCTTCAACGCCCGCTTGAGGCTGTCTAGTTTCCAGCCGTTCACCAACTCGTTGACCACCAAGTCTTTGGCGGTAAAATTCACAAACTCGACGTCTGTCCTGAATGACTGTTCGATGTCAGTCAACAAGAAGTCCTCAAGTGGACGGCGACCGTTCAGACTTTGCACAGAAAGCTCTGCATCGGACGCATTTTGCCCTATTTGGAGTTGTTCGAAGGTCTGAAAAACATCAAGTCAATTGAATCAAATCAAGCAGAAATTAACACTAGTTTATCATCTAGTGAAGCAAAGATCAACTTGGTGCTCTGTAGGGAGTGCCTCTTTCAATACATTCGTTGGTTCCCTACAGCTCTCGCTTCTATTGATCGGCACCAACACCATTCAATGGAAACTAGTTAACAAAACTTACGGAATTAGATTGATACACTTGCATTCAACCTGAATCTCTGCAGCAGTATTATTCCCTGGGAAGTTATTGCAAGATTGTTGCAGGTAACTTCACTTGACAAAACTTTGGGGATGAAGAGCAAGAGAAATAACGCTTCTGAAACACCGATAATTATTGCACACTTTGATGAAGAATGTTGAAAGAGATTTAGGTCAGGTTTATACACTCCTTTCTAATTATATTTGGGATGATGACTCGGTAGAAGTTGAAGCTATGAACAGACCGGAGACTAGTACACTTTATAAGAAATGTCAGGACCTACAAAAGCATCAGTCTGATTCATGAGAAGGGGTAATAATTATTAGCAGGAAATCAGGTCCAACTGTAGGAACATCAAGTCTCGAAGACGTGGAATGTCAGCCTGACGAGGACAGACCATCACCGCAAGGAAAAAGCTCTGTGCGTCCCTGACTAGTGCGGTACCGACTTGACGCACAAAAAATTGCTACAAAATCAGCAGGTTAGATTATAAGTTTGTTTAAGCTTCTCTATCCGCAACAAATGCGATCCACAGAGAGGAAGGAAGAAGGCACCATTTAGTATGGAGTTAAGGAAACGCGGAATCTATGCAGAAAAGGCATAGAAACAGTGAGTTGAGAAAGAAGATAGTGAAACAAGATCAAAGTTGAAGAAGAAAATTAATTAAAAATAGGAAGACTAATGACACAAAGCTTAGACTCATTTTGTACTAATTAGATGATAAAATCGATAAAAGTGAACGTTTCGACCAACTAGCAGTGGTCATTCTCAACACTGTAAAAGTTAAGATTACAAATCAGTCATCATTCAGAAAATCCAAAGGTAAAAACAAACATGAAATTAAACGCATTTGCTACCAAACAAAATTAGGAATTTACTATTTGTAGGGGATAGGCAGACTGCATATCATTCAGCTTTGGCTTTAGTCTATAAATGATAAGAGATTCTAATATTCTGAGTTCTATTGGGTTACTTCCTCGGCCTAATACTTCAAAATCAGATAGTCTAACAGGCAGGTCGCATTTTTTTGCATGTGTGCGTATTGCAGAGTGAATAGGTGCTGATAAAAGGTTATTAGTAAGGTAACTTCGTCCACTTTTACAGTGTTGAGAATGACCACTGCTAGTTGGTCGAAACGTTCACTTTTATCGATTTTATCATCTAATTAGTACAAAATGAGTCTAAGCGTTGTGTCATTAGTCTTCCTATTTTTAATTAAGATCTCCAAGAATTGGAACTTCGACTTCTTTAAAAAAAATAGTAGGTACTGAAAACCAGGACAGCAGTGAACCGAAAAAAGGGTAGTCCTTAACATAACAGCAACATTTTATTTCAACAAAAAGAAGGTTTACCTAACTTTCAGCTCGGGCCCTCACACATTTTCCCTCCGAGAGTGTTAATTCCCATAGATACAATAGTTGTATTCCCCTCAGGAGTACAAAATCAACACGATATTTCTTATGTGGAAACAATTGTCAGTTTGATGCACCGAAAAAAACACATTCGATCGGAACTTTAACATGAAAGATGAGTTTGATGTGAAGGCATTTGCGGAAAAATTTCACAATTTTGCACCAGAAATGTATTATCACTAATTGATTAACACATACCAAAATTGGTCCAAATTTCAATCATAACAATACTGTCGCTTTGTACTCTAAATGACATAACTGTATAGTTCTCTTTGTAGTCCCTGCCTTTTATAGAATGGATGACGAATGGACAATTTTGTGGTTTTATAATAAATTCTAGAAACTAAATAAAACCATGTATTCGTAGCAAGTGTACGATCCGAAGGTTTTATCTTGAAATGTTTTATTACCATAACAAATTAGAGGTCAAACAAGAGCTTTGAACGATCTGTTGTCTTACCATTTTATCCTGTAGAACTTCTCTTTTATTCAGATAGATGAGATCGTTAAGAATTTCTTCTGGTTTTTCTCCTTCGACAAAGCCCTGTTGAGTAATGGCACGTTAAAAACGCTGTAGAAATTATTCATGAACCATTTGAGGAAATTCAACGAAAAATCAGTGAGGAATTCGCTGTAATTCGCTGCCATGGAATCCAGGCATCAGTTAGTTGAAAAGTACGCATATCTCCGCCAGAGTGGGATATGAATCGATTCCTGGCTCGTATAAGGAATCTTGACGCATGCTTTTTCAATACATTGAATCGGTAAAATCTATTACTCCTCGCAAGACAAGCTTTTAAAACGCAGCTTGGTTATGATCTATTCTATGAAGAAGCAAATAAGATTCAAGTCTCAATGTCATAATATCCTGAAATATTAGTTTCCGCAAGTTTACGAACATGTCAAAGAAATAAGGATTCGTGGATGTCGGTAACAGTTTTGCAGTATGACCACCACGGCCTTAAGGTTTTCTTATTACAAAGAAAAAAGCGCCAGTATTAGTGTGGGGTATGTACGGATAAGCTCTCACTATACATGTTCATTATCCGATTTTCTGCAGGAAGAGATTCTGCTTCACCTCAGCCGCTTTGACCTCGGGCGCAAAATCAAAAATTTTTTCTAATTTATTTGATTAGAATTATCGTTGGAGAATATGTATAATTCCACATTTGTATCACATTCATCTAGTCCAAACTCTTTGCTAATATCTAGAACTTACCTGACTCTATCAAACGTTGAAATTAAAATTATAAGTCACTTCAAACTCAATTCCCGGAATCACATGAATTGCAACCTTCAATTTTTTTCTCTTTTATATTTTCATGACTGGGGGTTTTTGCGATACTTGAACGTAACATACAACCAATGAAAGTTCATAGCCATTTCTGAAGCAGCTGAACTTTATGCTCTGTGGAGATCATTTCAATTAATCATAACGATTAGTTTTCATTTACTAATACTTTCAAATCCCATTTTTCATTACAAAGAAACTAAAACGCTCAAGAAATTTAATGGATTTAGCCACATTTTCTATGGAATTGATTAAATCATAATCTTCTGCAGATAATTTCGATTTCTGAGCCTGCACACGGTGATTAAATCTTTGTCCAGTCTCGTAATATATGAAGCAATTGAGAATTTAAACAGTGTCTTGAGAGCAAATGAGCAATCTATCTTTCACTTCTTTATATAGGCGGCACATGTTAGCAAAAACGGCTGCCTGGCTTGGGAGAACAAATCGGGAAAGTGCAACGGCAAATTACTGCAATAGCTTTGTAAAAATTACTATAAGCTGTTTCAAATCTCATCTCAGAAATGCATGAAGAATAGCAATAAGTGGGTTTCAAATTTAATGGCGACTGTTAGTTTACAACGAATGTAGCTTTGGCAGTTTGTCTTGCGCGGAGAATTTAAAAAAATTGAGGAAATGACTTTTCTTTGTGCAAGTCAATTTTTTTGGATGTGTGGGGGTTGTCGGGTTACCAAACTCAAACCAACGCAAATGCTAATTTGGGGGATACAAGTCAGTGAAAAAAGAGAATATCACTCTAGCACTTACATTCACGACGACAGACTCTGCTATGATGACTTGAGACGTCACATTTGTAATTCTGAAGGACGAGTTGAAATGGTTGTCGTCTTCCGTCTTGACGAGGTCGTCTGCCATCACCTCGAAGTTTTCTCCGTTCAAATCGTCGACGAACAACTCATGGAATTGCGGACTGCTGAAAATGGTTTTCTCTCCTAGAAAGAAAAGGAGGAAGAGCACAAATTGGTCCTTGTTAGATGTGAAAATCGGTGAGGGTATCCATTAGTATACCCTCAACGGACTTGCTATTGAGATCGAATGGATATTTTTTTCTGTGCAAGAAATCTCGCGGACACTACTTTTCCTGAACGAAAATGCTCTTGTGTGAAGTAAACCGAGTCCGAATAAACCGTGTCTAGCTTTTACATGCTCTCCAATTGGAAAATGAAGACGCCCTCGGGGGAGATTTGGTAATAAATTAAAATTCAATTTTATTCAATAAGCATTATTTAGGAGCGCAGTAATACATTTTGCTTACTATCAATCAACCTTATAACCAATTAAGATTGATACATTTATGTGAATGTCATTTAAAATGGGCTCTAAATCACATTCTGTCAGAGTGTAAGCCACCTACCAGAAACCTCAACTCCAGTGTCGTTAATTTGAATTAAATCTTGGAGGAGATGCACCACATCTGCACCGTCCACGTAGCCGTCAACTTCGAGTCCGCCGACTGACACGTCGCTCGTGAACGTGACAGGGCCTGGCATGGCACGGTAATTAACTTTCTAGGGTGGTAATTTGAAGTACTGAGCTTATTTGTACTGAAAACTGCAAACTACGTTGTTTCTACGTCCCTCTGATCTAAGTTGAAGGCAGGTACAAGTCAATAAGTCACATCCTGTTTACAGAGCGTTAGGCCACCGTCACACGGAGACCAAACGGTAACGTTTCATCATAATCATCTACAGTCAGCGGCACTAGTCGGTCTGTCCAGGGCCACGAAACAATTGGATTTCAGCTTTAGTTTGACCAAACTGGTCCCAAACTAAGGCTGAAATCGGACGGTTTCGCGGCGCTAGACAGAGCTAGTAGTACCGCTGACTGTAGATGATCATGACGAAACGTTACCATTCGGTCTCCGTGTGACGGCGGCCTAACGTTAGAATAAACTGATATTGTCACCTGTCAAGCCACTTCAAATTCTTCGCGTGAGCATTTATGGTTTCGGCCTTTCAAGTATGGCTTCTGCCTAGGGCGGCTATAATTATAGATGCCTTGGAGAAAAAGTTAAGACAGGGTAACTGTATAGAGAACCTCATATTGCCAGCAGGAGTTCGCGCAGATAAAGTGCATGCGAATTTGGTCTCCATGATGCTCCATCGTAATTGAATTGAACGAAGATAAAAATTAGCGCATGCGACAGGTTATTTCGATGGGGTTACCCACTAATAGGTCATTTAGCTGAAAGGAATGCGTTCACAAATTTACTAACTGCTCAATTTCAGCATTGTGTAGCGAGTGCCCGACAACTTCGTTAGCTATATCATTGAAGCACGTTCTATCAGCTTTTCTATCGAACACCTGTACTAGATCATGAGTACTTACAGAAATTATTCAAACTACCTTAGAAGGCTCGTCACTGTCATTTCTCAAGTGCCTAATTTAAATTTACGTAATTCGTGCATGGAGTTAAAGGAGAAATACCACAGCCGTTTTTCCTTGCATTGCTGTTATTTTCCCACTCGTTTTATAACTTGCTGCAGAACACTATTCAGTGCTGCATGCCTCCACGCATCCAGAATAACACGAGCTAACTTGAATAAAAGAATTTAACAAATGCATGCTTTTTGCATTGATATGGAAATGGAGATCTTTCTCCTTGGTGTACAGGATATAGTTTCTCATGTAATTTCATTATGAAACCCGATAAAATATTATGTGAAGTTGACAAAGCCTTCGTTTCAATATTAAGCTAAGTCATACGGCTCTCTTCTCGTTTGAGCGAAAAAGTGAATGTTTGGTTACGGTGGTTTCAAGAAATATCTGGTTCCTTCCAAGTCGTCGTTCCTGGTTTCAAACTCAAACTTTACCTGGGAGCTCAACGTCGGCCACAAGGCGCGTTCCGAGCAGGTGACCCAGGTCGAGGCCATTGAAGAGTCCAGCAAAAGAGATGTTCTCTACCCGCATCGAGGTGAACTCGTAGGGCCCAACAATCAGCTGGGGGGTGGTCTTGGTGAACGCTTCAGTTGGGAGGTGAAAGCCGTTAACTCTGACTGCAGTGACGTTGCCCGAAACCTCAACGTTTCCGGAAAATATTTTCTTGCCTGGAATGAGGAAAGTTTCAAACTAGCGTTGGCTTAATGCGTACCAAATAGAAGTACGTAACATGAATTACTTGTCAACCAATTTTACTTATCGACTGTTCAACTGTTTAATCATTTCTGAAAACCGACTCCGTTCATTACTTCGGAAACAAATTCCCCAATGTAGAAGTTTCTTTAACCTTTTCAGGAGAGCACGGAGCATCAATATTATGCCAATAGGTGTTAGATTTTTAGTTGCAGTGTAACGCTTCTTTACTCAAATCTGAATTCATAACATTGCCATACTCGTCGAAGTATTGGTGAAGGCAAGAGGGTAGAGATCAGAAGAAAAATAAAATCTTAGCACAATTTTGAAATAAATAAAAACAATCATCTATTCTTTCCACTGCGTAGCGTTGCACGTCCATAAAGGCGGTCACGTCTTGCACAAAAGCGACTGAGTTAGGAGACTACAGCGTAGACGAAAGGATTATCAATAGAAGATTCGCCGCCCGTTCTCCTGCTGAAGATGCTGAAGGAATGCGGTCTACAGCGAGTCTCGGGCCATTATCCCGTAGCCTAAGTCAGCTTTGGGAGAACAGATCACGCTTGTATCCTAGAATCCACAGTAATGAAGAACTAGAAAAACTTGGTTTAAAAATCACTTGAATGAAGCTATTAACATTACAACAACGAAAAACATTATACACTAAACTGTTGTGAAAGATATCGTATTTCTACATGCTTATGCCTTTTAAGAGACTGCTAACCTGAGAAGAACAGTTGTTCAGTATCAGAGGTGAAGACGCTGTCGTTGAGGAGGGCCGCTAGCTTGCGGCTGTTCACTGCGCCATCAAATTCAACTCCGGAGAAGAACGCAATGTGCTCCCAAAATCCATCAGAGTCCAATATTTCAGCGTCTAATTTAATTGCTTCTTCATTCAACTTGCTGATATTTACGTTCGAAATACCAACTTTATCTTTCGTGAAAATGTTTCCTTCAACATCCATTTCATCTATGAGCAGCTGAGAGTGCACCCTGGTATTTTCTAGCCCAATCACGAGGTTTGGCAGGAATTCGTTCACCGAGAAGCCATTCAGTTGTTGTAACTTCAAAGACGATTCGAATATCACATTTCCCGTGCAAGTTACAGATCCAGAAATATTTTGCGCCAAGTCCATGTACATTACTGAGGAGTTGAGGCTCCCTATGTCAATGCCATTAATAACCTGGGTCTGAAGAAAGAGGTTACTTGAATTAAGATTGTCAAAGAAAATTACGTTGAAAGATTGTTCGCCGCTGAAATTATTGTCGCCTGATTTGGTAGCCACGTTATTGAAATCAATGTCATTGATTGTCTCCTTAGCCAAGAGCTGAGGTGCTGAAAGAGCGTCCGTGAAAATTTTTTTGCCAGCGATTTCCTGTTTAGGTTTATTCTTATACAAAGATTTCTGTAAGACATTTGTGAGATTAACTTCCCCAATGTACCCCTCGATTTGAAGATCAGTTGCCTCGAAGCCTCTCGAGAAAATTTTACGGCCAGAAATGGACAACAGTTGGTCACTGCTTATGAAACTTCTTACAGGAAGGAAATTGATAATGTCAGTATTTATCCGATTAACCGATAAGCGTCCTTCAAATAGTTTCTTTCCCTGTACTTCGACATTAGCGTCAGTCTTCAATATCAAATCTCGAGCGGTGTCCAAGAAATCAAAGTTGTTCACGGTCCCGTCAATGTTCAAACTCTTCAAAACGACCGAGTCTTGGAACACTACCTTGTATGAAATATGGTCGTCTTTCTTCCTTCCTGCCTCGGTGCCAATTTTTTGCAGGTTCACTCCGTCAACCAAGAAATTGTTGACGTTCAAATCACCGTCTACTTCAATGCCACTGCTGAAAACTTTGTGTCCGAGAATGACCTGGTTTGTTAAGAGTGTAACTATGTCCTCCGTTCGTAAGCTGTCCACAGTGCCCTGAACAATCACCTTTTCTACCGATAGGTCTTCAAATACTTTATTCTCAAATATTCCAAATGAGTTCCTGTTGTTTGGATACTCCAATGGGAAGGAGTGACCGTTTATTCTCCCGTTTACATGGACATTGCCAAAAACTTCGAGTGGCGATCCAAATTGAATGGAAGAATTTAGCTTCTCATTCGTGTTTTTCAGCAGAGCCTTAGTGAAGAAATTCTCCATATCAACTCCCATAACTGATGGAGAACTAACGTCACCCTTTACAAAGACGTCATTCAAAAACTGCAGCGAGCCAGACAGTGTGACGTCTCTCTGGTTCGTAAGAACTGACCTACTCAACGCTTCGAGGTCAATACCGTTTACCTCACTTTCAAATGTCCTCACTCTGCCTGAGGTACGGACTTCTTGAAAGACGCACGAACCTGAAATGCGGGGCAAGTTTACAAAATAGAACGTCTCATTATTTAGCGATGTCGTAAGCGAACCACAATTTACAAAAATCAACATTACAACATGCTTTACCCAACGGAGGTTATTGACACTTGAAATTGTATATTCTTACCAAAAACAGCATCTTCGGACGTTAACAAGCAATTTGCAAGTTCTCTTCCACTAAATTTGAACCCGTCAGCCATGTCAAAGGAGTCGAGAACTGTCAACCCCTGAACGTACGTCACGTTCTCTAGAATCGCATCCGATGTTTCCGTGACGAAGTCGCCCATTGGAACTGCGTCCAGAGATGTAGTTTGCAGTGACGTGACGCTCAGTGGGCCTTTGAATACCTTCTTGCCAGTGATAGTTAACGGATTTCGTGCTCTTGCAAATGGAGAAACAGTCTCAATTAGTTTTTGGTGTGAACTAGGAACGTAGGTAAATTATGGTGCTAAATCCTGAGTCAGAGGTACGGAAGATATCCAATTCTAAACACTCTGTCTTTGAGTTCGGAAATATATGAAGTTCGTCCTAGTCAAATATTCCACAGGATGTTCCAGGATGCTTCTTATGTACATGCAGTTGATACTCTCCTGAAATCTAATTTACTTTAACTGGAGTTGAATAAGGCCGATACGTCAGTTGAGAAAATAAAGTCTTACGTATGTAAAAAACAACATCTTGATTTGCTACACAAGTTGCAAAACTAAAGACATTAAAAATAAAATTTCGGTGAAACCAGTCGTCACTGATGTCTCATCGTTGGCCCATTCTATAAAAATTCTCGCCCGTTATCTGACAGCAAAGAAGCCTACCATAATTTTAACGCAACGTCGAGTCTCTTATCTTACTTACTCGACTAAATCACAAATGATGTCTTCGAGGCCGCTTCTTTCCGAAGTAAAACTGGCGACATCAACAAGTGAGGCGGTCAAGCCGGTGAAGACCACGCGACCTTCAATAGCTGCATTCAAGGCGTGTTGTTCGACGCCGTCTGTGAGGAAAGGAGGTTCCTGGTTTGAGGAAATTAATTGCTGCTAAATCGTACTTAAGTCCACCGCATTCATCAACACAAAACACGAAGTCTGATCCTTAGATCAATGTACATTTTCATTCATTTTAAAAGGAAAGTACATGGTCCGACTTTCACCTGATAATTAAATCACCATCTTAACAATTTCGTAACAGACGATCTACTTACGATTACAATATGCTCCTAAGATGAATGAACATTCAAATAGTTTGAACAAACTCCCTCTAGAACCGCTAGTGATTGTAAAGTTTATCTTGTGCGATGTCATGGAAGATGCGAGTTTCAAAAATTTTATTCAACAGAATAAAGATTATTTGGAGTGTAGAGGCACTACAGGAAGAAAGCATTTGTTCTAGTGTTAAATGTAGGGAAACAGGAAATAAAGAGAAGCACTTTAATTAAGTCATGAATAAATACATAAAAAATGGTAAATAAAATAAAACTTTACATTGATTGAGACCGCTACGAGTCTTCAATTCATACATAATAATGCTTGGCGCCTCTTGATGGCTACGCCCACACATGCTGCAGGTCAGGCTACGGGGCTGGTGAGATCATACATTCCACAACATCACACGTACATCGGCACGAGGCAAGCAAAATGCCCAGTACCCAAAATTTCTTTCACGAGCGGTCTCGTCTCTACACTCTCCTTAGAAACATCTTTTAGCAATACACCCATCACTCGGAATATTTCCTTACTTTCAAGTTTGCTCTGCAGTCTCTGTAGCCTATCAGAAATATCACTAAGGGCCAGTTCCTCATCTTCAAGCTTTTTCTGATGTTCGGAGAGGGACCACCGCTGATTGTTCGAACTCGTCACAGAAGCGTGTTGGAAAGTCAACTTCGAAGCTCCTGCTTCCTGAGCGGAGGAATGTCGCAGTGAAAACAATTCAATACAAATTTTGTAATACAGTTATTCTTAATTTCAACACGTTGACTCCGAAGTGGTACATCTGTGTACCACTAGGTAAATTGCTTATTCACGCAGGAATTTGCCATAACATTTCAAAATTGTGCTACCTTTTCCGAAATAAGTTTTAGAGTAAAAGGTGACACGTTATGGGTCAAGTGCATTCTTTACACTTTTCAAAAATGTTGAAAATGCATTAGAGCAGAAAAGCCGGTTTTTCAAAACGACTTCTTCTAGCCTAACCAAACTGACCGTAAGCAACCGCATTATCCGAGTCAACGTGCTAATACACTTTTGCAGCATTCGAAATAAATTCCAAAAGCACTATAAACCATTGTCTCACGTCAGGAAAACCGGTCGGTGTTATATGCGCTAGTGTCCATTAATGTGTTTCGATGAATACGGGCAGTCTTCCTATCCTAGAGGTAATTAAAGGCCAGTCCTCGGATACACGAATTTCGGAGGAGCAGCAACCATAAAATATTTATGGGTTATCGAAACCAGTATACCTATGCCTGGGAATCAACAAAAACCTTAACATAGAGCAATGTGTTGCGGATTTGATAACGATTAAGATTAGATGTTAGTTTTTAAATTTGATAAGATAAACCTTCGACCCATTGAATTTATAATGGAAAACTCTTCTCTGAATTTGGACATTGTTAACTACACTTAGAAGAAAAATCCGAAAATCTCGCATTGACTTACGACGCATGAAGTTGAACAATCGCCTCTTCAGAAAAGCCGTTCTGTAACCATAAATTATCAGGAATTGAGCGTACATTGTTATATCACTGAAATTGATATCGGAAATTTCATCCTGCAGGCGTCTACACTATGGTTGCTGCTGCATAAATTCAAGTGAAGACCGATTAGGCCTTGAGTAAATGCTGACTCAAATTGTCGGCTTCGAAGAGAACGGTCGGCCATAATCCGAAGTGCACACAACGCCAAAATCAAAAGTGGCGCAAATCATTTCGCTAGAAATTTTCAGACTTCGGCTGATTTCTCTCAGCCTATAAGGTGCAGTGAACGTTGCACAAACGTCCGTTTTATCTCAAATGTATTACGAAGACTTACCAATTTTAGATGAGCCTAGAAAGAAAGAACTAGATAATTGACGAAAGACGAGTAAAAGGTTATTTTAGCACGACTCAAAATTTTTGATTTTCGTGACGCCTGCACAAATATATTTCGTAAAAAGGACATAATTGACTCCTTTCTACGTTTGGGATGAAGTGTAAATTTATCACCAGTGAACTTTCACAAACCATCCCGCAGTTACCACACTCTTTCATCAGTGGAGCAGTGAAGTAGTGGGGATACTTCAAATAAGTATTGAACACTTAGAGTTAGTAATTCAATATCCGATTAATTGCGGCAAGAAATCCTTGTCCGTATAATTTTATATAAAGTTTCATTCTTACCATCATATTGGTAAAGAAATGAAACGTGTATTTCGAATTCGCCAAACCATGTCGGCGGCTTCTCACCAAGCTTATATGGAGTTTGGCACGGTTGAGGTGAAATATGAAGTCTGTCAGTTCTCGAAGGATTTTCTTAGATTTTCACATATGGAGTAAAATGATGCAACATTTGTTTTTGAACGCTTGTGTTTTCTCGTACATTTATCAAAAATATGATTTTCAAATGAAAAATTGGAGGTTTCGGAAAATCTTTCTCCTACAATTTTGAAGTAATAGAACTGGCCAAGTATTTTCTAGATAGCTAATTGTCTTGTCTAGAGATCCGGCGCTGAATTTTTTGATAATTTTAATCCTAATTTTTTCTGAAATTCCTCTTTTCTTTTATTTTTTCAAAATGATTTTCAACATGAATTGAATTTTAAATATATTTTGCACCGGATCTCTAGAATTTTTTAAGCCACATCAATTATGTTTGTCATTCGTGTTCCTCCAAAGCTGTGGGAGAAGAGACGCTCCATACGTCAATGGCGCAAGTTTTCCCGACAGCCATTGATCTAAAATTTGCTTTTCTTTCATAATTTTTGAATCCAGTATTGTTTTAAAATGAACTCTAACGCTTTGTAGCTCTGTTTGAGTTCTATCGATTGATATATTAGCCATTCCTGCACCTTTCAATGCACGTACTTGAGAGCCAATTATATCGTTGGATGCTCAAGAAAATTTTGTATGAATTAAGTTCTAATAAAATATGCCTTAGTATCGATTAAACAGAATATATTACATTCTCCTACAAGAAAAATAAACCTCTCCCACGCATTGAAATTGGTGAACGTGAAATCGAAAAAACGAACTCGTGTAAGTTCTTAGGCATCATAATAGATAAGCATCTGACTTTCACAGAGCCCATCGCCCAAATTAGTACTAAGTTATCAAAATCAATCGGAATCCTAAATTAAGTTATAAACATTTTGACCGAAAAAGCTTTGCAAATGCTTTACCGAACGGCAATTGCACCATACTTGTAATACGGAATAGAAGCATGGCACGGAACAGATAAAAATAAAACCAACAAAATTTTTACTCTGCAGAAGAGCCTTCAGAGCGGTAAAGAATCTAGAATATAATGCACACGCAAATGATTCATTCAAAAATTCACAAATACTTAAACTTACGGATCTCTACGAACTCTCCATGTGTTATTCCACTCATAAAACATTGACCAATGATGGCGACAATAACCTCAAACAATTATTAACTACACAAACTGGTCGACACGACCATTGAACCCGTTATAGAAGTAAATTCATGCTTCCTTATCATTCAAAGGCTCGGTCGCAACTCAGTATCCTCTTCGTTGGAACTAAAACTTGAACTCAATCCCTGCGGAGATCCATTAAAGTATTTCTTACATAGTATTGAAAATAAATCATGAATTTCATTTCCTATCAGAATACTAGTCGTGTAAGATAACCAAGTCAAATCTCGTCACCTACATGACTGGTTCCTGAAAATGTAATTTGCCATGATTAATATTGTTGATCTTCAGTCTGCTCCTAAGTCATTTCTAGAATATACTGTTAACATGTAGTGCATGTAAACATTTTTGTAAAATGAAGCATCCCAATACCGAGTTAAATATTTCATTGATCAGTCTAATGCGTAACTAGGTTAAAGGGAATTTGATTATACATTATTGTACACACTAGAATAACGTTGATGGTAGGATGCCCTAGAAGTTATTGAACTTATTCGGGCCCACAGGCTGCTATACTCAAATTTGACCATTGTACTAGACTTGAGAAACAATCTACCTCTGTATCACTTGTTGTAAATAAATTGTTGAAATTGTTCTAAGTTCTAAAGAGCCCATACCATTCACTAACGAAACCATGTTCATGAGACATTCAACGGCCAAGGAACGCGGTTCAATGACTCAAATGCTCATTTCTCTTATCCAGCAATTCGGTTTACAACCTCGATCTTCAGATCAACGACGTAAAGAGCAATTTGGCTAACCTCAGTTTCTGCAGCTCCCCGTATGGCGATGTTGCCGGCGATGGAAGTACTGCGATCCACCGAGTGCCTCAGTCTGTCAAGCACTGACCGCAGCACCGCGTGCTGGGCCGCCAGTCGTTTCTGTAGCAAATACAGGTTCACAATATTAAAAACCACTAGAATCACGCATGATTTCCACGTAAATACGGATCGTTTCAAGATGGGATTCTGACCATGAAACAAAATTATTTTGTCGAGTGGGAGGGAAGGTTGTAAAATTTGTACGACTCGCAATAAAACTTTCACTGGCCCTAAAAATCACCGAGGGGCTGTTCTTGGACAGAAAGTGCATGCGTCTGTTCAACAGCGATGAAACAAACCGTATTGAAACAAACATATGGCCATAAAGGGGTAAATCGTTTTCGGATGACTTCGACATCCATAACGAGAAAAAAGAAAAGGGAAGACAAGGCTTAAAGGGAAGAACGGTGTACGTTACTGATTTTTAAGAGAAAGCCTTGCTTTCCTACCATAAAAAAACAGCACGATCTCCACGGTCGATTTGTGGGGCATGCACAAAATAACTCGATACAAATATGGAAAACATGAGTTTCCCACAGCTAGCTCTAAACTAGTGATGTACCGATGTATCGGTATCGGTAAGTATCGGTTATTTTTACTGGTATCGGTATCGGTATCGCCGGCCGATACTTTACCGATACTTTCCCATAATACGTATTTCATCATAAAAATGAAGGTCACAAATCATGAAAGTAGAAGTATAATCAAATAAAGAGCCTATTCATACCTAGTAAATTAGTTAGCTAACTAGAATTACAGCGTATATCAGGCCCGCTAACTAAATTTATTGCTTCGAATTCCCGATGAGTCACGTACGGTCGGTAAGTGAGAGCTATGTTCCATGAATAGTTAAACACAGTAGTGACATAAAATTAAGATACTTTTACAACTAAAACCTATATAGTTTGACCCAATTTCCATTTCTCAAAGTATGTGACACGCTAACAAAAATCAAACCAATTAAATAAAGTTGAAGTTCAAGTAAGTTTTAAAGTTAAATTTAATGAAGAAGTAGCTGAGAATTCAATTTTACTTTAGCTTGTAAATCGTCAAATACTGCGATGCAAATAATTTTATAATAATTTAGCGTGAAAATCGCCGTACAGTACGAATCCTGCATTTTCTTCTATTTTAAGACGTTTGAAAAACTCACGAACAATCTTGTAATTGGTTGCGTGTTTGCGGATCTTTTCGGTTTCGGGGCTTATCGAATTTTGGTGTTTTTTTTTCGCCAAAGTGTGCATTTTGGTGTGAAAAACACGAAAATGAAAATCATTTCGTGGAGAAATTTTTCATTAAGCGTTCCTAACCTAACCAAGGGTATAATTTCAAACACGTCACTGTTAATCATAGTGAAAACTTCGTGGACCCTGCAACAGGTGCACACACTCAAATGAGTGAGAGTGTATGGCATAGTCTAAAAATGAAAAAAAAGTCAAGGCACTCACCAACAAATGTTTTTTTCAAGGCACTCGCCAACAAAATATTCTTGTCTGAGTGAGTTTGCGTGGCGAAAACGTACCGAGAAACAGCAGTTTTTTGATAAAATGTTAATGGATATGAGCTTAAAACTAATTTCTCCACAAAATGGTTATCATTTTCGTGTTTTTCACAACAAAATACATACTTTGGCGAAAAGAAAACGTTAAAATTCGATTGGCCCCAAAACCGAAAAGAGCCGTGTTTGCTTTTACTGCACATTGTGTGAGAACATATATTTACTGCTTGCGTTTACGTTGCTATTTCTGAGACTAAAGGCTACATTATATTACTATTTCATGCCAGTAAATGGAGAAAAATTTTATTTTTTATTAACTTTAGTTGGATAATAACCTCAGTTGGCAAATAAAGATTGCTAAGCAGTGAATACTTATTTGTTCATACATGCTAGTTACGGTATCACACGACAATAGAGCGGAAAGATGACGCAACCGAAAAACTTTGTGAGTGAAACGAATCAAACTGTGACACTGGACTGCAGTGTTGCCAACTTGGCATTAAAGTTCGAATCTATCACCTAGCAGGAAAAATGGCATTAACATGCAAAATCTAGCATTTTACAGGGCGATTTTACCCATTATATTAAATTTAGTCATTTTCCACTGCTTTCTAG
>JACJUY010010396.1:18726-29154 GCA_014220935.1 Platorchestia sp. MABIK
TAAGGTTTTCGTTATCGATTTATCGGTTATCGCGATAACGTTTTTTCGTTATCGTGCCCACCACTGATTGATAGTAGCTCTGTAAATGTGATATTCGTTTTTTCTCTTTGTATTTAACAGGAACTAACTGCAATGTTTTTCTGTTCCAGATGCCACAAACGAATTCTGAGTTATCAATATGGAATCACCGCTGGAAGAGTGCCTTAGTCGTCTACTGAATTGATTCTTTTGGGTGTTATGAAGGAATTAGTCTTTTTAGTAGATCGAAGAAATATAGTCTTCACCAACACGAATTTTTCGCGAATATTCTTGGTGATTGTACGAACATTTGCCTATAGAAAGGATAGCAGTGATGTGTTGGTTTCATTGACAGTCGGAGAAGATATAATCACTAATGTAGAGAAAAAAAATACAGTGCCTTGCTCTTCACTTCATACCAAAGCTGTGACATGAAGCGAGGCGTTGAATTCACATTCCCTTGCAACACTTTCCTTCGTCAAATGTCTTCAGTCGTTTGCTATTCTTGTGCTTTGTGATCTTACAGCAATTATTTGTTTGCTCCTGGCTCATTATCGTGAGTAATTTTCTGTAATTCGTTCTTCTCAAAAGAATGAAAAGAGTATAGTAGGAGACTAGGCGCAATGGGAGTGCATCTAATGGGTTGTTGTTATAATGGGATGTTGTTGTTGAGTCTTTCAGTATTGTTCCATATTTAGTTTGTAGTCTTTCAGCGCTGACTTCTGTATCTTTATAGGTATGTCACTCGTGTTTGTACTTTAATGCAGCTTTCTTTGAACAATGTCATTCCCTATGTCTGGTATGCATTTCTTATCTCTTTGGACTTCTTTCTATCATCAGAAAGTAGACATGCATTTTCTTTTCCTTTATTTTCGCACACAACCTTCAGACTTCGCTAGTCTATGCCTCACTTCCTTTTGTTCCATTGTATCTCATTCTCAATCAAACCGTACAATTCCTGGTGTGGATCTCCAGTACTTCATTATGTCCCTCCCGTGTCAGATCCCATGAAGACGGGACTTATATCATGAATCCAGTATTCATAAACACATTCAATGTATTGATGAAAGCTCCAATTTTAGTCTCCCTGTTTTTGACTATTTTCAACTTTTCTACATCGATAAGGACTCGGGCCAATTGCGTAGGGGTTTCAATTATGTAACTTCCTGTTTTAACTCAATCCAGAATAATTGAACACGGCGTTATTCGTATGTCCCTATCATCATATCTGTAGAAGTATTTACTTTATTCATCGTATGTTTCAGTTGGGGGTTTCCACGTGCATTTCTGTGGGATAATACTGAACAGCTGCGGTCACGTTTGTATCGAATTTTTTCAGTTGTGATTTTAACAAATGCCTGTACATCTCATCAAACTGCGTAAAAAAACAGTGTGTATTTAATTAATTTCTTCTATGGGATATATTATTAATTGCTAAACTTCAGAAAAACGCTTGTCGTGCATGCCTATCCATCAATTTTTACGGCTTACATCTACTACCCTATATACTCTGATAATGCAGCATGAGTTTTTCATTTCCGTTAACAAAAGCCGATAAATAGTGGAAGTCAGGCCGGGAATTTTTACTCGGGTTCAGTAGGGACTACGTTAGGATTACTAGCCGCTGATAAATGCTGCCAGAGGATTGTCTGATTCACATCAAGTAAATTTTTGTGAAGTATTTACTAGTTTATTTTCCACGTTTTCATAATCAGCTTATATTATTTATCAATTAAAATTGGCATTAAAGTATGGGTGAAAACAGAAACCTGGAAAGTTATTCTCACTTAATGAAAAACTACGCTTTTACGCGTAGTCGATTTCACAAACTTTTGGGCACCAGAGCATGAAGGCTTCAAACTGAAACAACCCGCAGGCGAACGGTACGAATACCGCCAAGACTGGTACTAGCACGTGGAACAGGTAGCGCACGGCGTACGAGTAGGAAGTGACTATATCAATATTATATTCATCAGCGCACTAAGTTAACCACTCGCGCGACGCAAACTTTCCACTCCACTCACCAACTCCTGATTGGCGCCCTCATCTGTCCGACGTTTGCAGCGGCTGCAGCCTCTCACTAGTTCTTTATCTGCGCCTCTCAGTAATGCAGGTCAAGTTGAATTTCTCGCTCACAGATGAATATAAGTAAGCTTACAGCAAATAAAACGGTAAATAATGTAATGAAGTAGGGTTACGAGCACAAATTGACGAAATGAACTGCTCCACCCTCCGAGGCGTTCGCTGAACAGAATTCACCGTTGGCTCATTATAAGCACAAAGCTGTGATGTTCCAAAATGGCTACAGAAAACCTGTCGAAGTACTCACCTGCATCTAAACGAGTCTTGAAATTCTTGAAAAGTATATAATATGTACAAACTATTCTACAGTTGTAAAAAAGGCAGTGTCTCAAAATAAGTTTCCTAAATATCCTGTATTGTTTGGTTCGTGACAATTACAGCAGACCCTGATGCAAAGATGAAAAATTCTCCAACTTTCAGAATCAACAATTTGTCATCTCTCTGTTCCAAAAATTCCATCATTGCGGCAGGAAGCATAATTAAATAAAAAAATTCAAAGCATTAAACAATAAAACAAACGGTGAGCTCCCTTCGTGGAGCTAATGTGTACTATTACCTCACAGTCTCCCAACTCCTGATTGAAGTTTTTTTTGATGTTACTCAACGCCGCATCGTTGTCCTGCCCTCTTGTTAAAGATTTGCCAATGTATTAATTAAATGACACACACAAATCAATGACTTTAACTGGTTTTCCACGACTGGACCGTTCAAAACATATCCAAAACACAGTTAATTTCTTCAAATTGAACCAGATACATAGTCAAAATATTTGAATTTCACATCCTCACCTCCTTGGGTTTTATGAGGATTAGAGACCGACAATAACTCAAAAGTTTGGAGGATGATTTTTTCCGGACTTCACATCTGTTTTGCATTCGAGTGCTTGTCTAATGGAACAAAACGGTTAAATCACTCAAACAAAGAATCTTTCGTAGTTTGGTCGATGCATGAGAAACTTACGTAAATGTCTCCTCCAGGAAACTCGCAACCAAAGCAATATATTTATTTTACAGTTTTATAAGATCAGATCTAAATCCACCATAGCGTATTGTTTTCTACTCGACCACAAAAAAGCACTACGAGTTGTTCGTTGGAGTGTCAATGCTCGAATTTGGGGGCAGAGCATCAGCTCGTTGAGGCTCGGGCGGTGGCGCCGCACCGGGGTAGGGAGGTAGTTGGCTGAAGTCACTGGGGTAGGGATAGGTTGGGTTTACGTTTCCAGGAGAAGCCCCTGGATTGTAGGGTGCAGGGTATACACCATGCTGAACTCCGGGATTGATGACGACCTGCTCGGGCTCCCCTGGATTATGTCTCCCTCTCGGATTGGGAGTCACGAAGATCACTCTTGTGCGTGGGACCGTTGATTCCACGTTGGCCCGTTGATCCCACACAATCTACCGGGAGACATGAACGCAGCTTGAAATTAACAAATGCCATTTGATTCAATTATTTAGCCAAAAAAGTGAGCGCTCAGAGGTCAGCAGCAAATGTATAAAACTGCGAGCGCTGTTGACTGAAGTGTCCGTTTGGGCGTATGCTTGCAATTCTACTGAAATCTCTCATCCAAACGTTCTGCCAGTCTCTCTGAGGAATCAAACTGTCCCAGAAGTGCAGATAACAATCCAGCAGATCACGTCGATGAAAATTACTTCATTTCATTTTCACCAGCTGGCTTAATTCTTGCAATGATGCTTTGACGAAAGAGTGTTTCTTTGTGTGGAAATAATGGAAATTGTGGAATAATTCAGCTTCTTTTTGGAATTTGTCGCTCCTATTTTGACCAGAAAAAATTGTGTATTACTCCGTGGATTAATCATTTTACAAAATATCAACGTGGAAATTTTGGCATTTTAGATTTTAATTTCTCTATCCTTGTAGCAAGATCTGCAATTTTGGACTGAATCCTGAGCTTACCTTACATTTGATGGTAATTTCTTCAATGTAGATGAACACCATTTTGTTTTGTTTGTTTTAGCTGTTCAAAACCAACAGGCAATAAGGAAAGATTTCAGGTGACTCCATTGAAAATACTGAGTTTTACAGCTACCGCACTAGACGAAAAGACCCAGGTCTAGAAAATGTGTTCTAAACATGTCTCGAATGGGTATTCTTAATATGGCTCAAAAGAGTATTCTAAAAATGTTATGGCTATACGGATGTTGTGCTTTCAATTTTAAAATAAATCCTCACCATGATTCTCCCGTATCTGTAGACGAACACAACCGTGAAGCCAAACCAGATAGCTACCGCGAAGAAAATTATCACAAATATAGCTTGTATTCTAGAGCAAATAGCGAGCACAGCAGCGATGAAGTATTCGATTGTGCTCACTGCAGTGATTCCCACGTACAGCATCAGTCCGTTTGGTCTCGTCTGAGGATGTATCAAACGTGGGGTAAGTGACGACTTCAGCTTAATTACAACAGCGATCGAAATGCATTTAATTTTACAAGCACACGTAATGTTTCATCGCCAATTTAGTGGCATGCAGCTTGTGGGGGAAGATGTTCTGAAATGTCTTCATGTGAATCCAACTCTGACAGCTAAATAATGAGTTCACAAAGACACCGCATTCGCTCATGCATTTGTCAATATTCATTTTCCACAAAGTAAACCCTTCTAACAACTCCGCATGTACAAAGAGTGCTTGACACACAAAGTGGAAGGCATAAATTATTGGAATAGAGTGCATAATTGCCTGAGTGACTGTGAGAATTATAAAAAATCAGGTAAAATAGATGTAAACGGAAATGTTTCATCAGAGGAGGGGCTTCATCAGCCTCGAGTGAAGAACCTAGAACACAAAAATTGAACAAGTAAAACGTACCGTGTAGAAACTCACTGTGACATCCCATAACAAGCTCTAATGTGTCTCAAATGCAAGCGATGAACGTCTACAGAGGAATCAGGGCGAAGTGTAGCCCATAATTAATTTTAAATGGGCACATCTTACAGTGCGGGGAGCGTACCGAAAAAGATAGAGAAAACGAGAGGCATGGATGTAAACAGTAATTCTTAGCGAGTCATCATCAAAACATGAAGACATCCAGCTCGAAATCCATGAAGTATGTGATTCCCTAGAAATGAAGTCTTGTCCATCACTTCATCATAACACTGTATAATCCTCAATTACGTGCCTCCGTAAAGTTCTGTCGCAGATCCCAATTTTTTTGAATGTCCTTTCCACATGACCATAAACTTTATATTTTTTAAATACTTCTATTATTCGTTCAATTATGAAACACATAAATCCCCGTTTGAAGTGAATTTTAAACGAAGTTCACGTCGGTGAACAAAAACAAAATTGAGCAAAAGCTTAATTTATTACTCTGTTGGGCCAACAGACTCACAGCAACTCATCGAAACTTGCCTTTTGAACTCCATATAAGAGTAAGATTGCTGCTATCACGCAGAAACACCCACCGATGGCCACGAACCATGAAACCCAGTTTTCTGAGAAACAATGATTTGCAAAGATTAATTTTTCAATGCGTACTTGTGTGAATGATTTCGCTCTGCTTCGTTTACCTGTAACATGGGAGGGAAAACGTCTAGGTATGTTCCCTAGTGTAGTATAATATGTATTTAACGAAACCAATAATTTCTTTAAAAAAAGAAAGTTCTCAAATAAAGAATATGACTAAATTACTATCCATTTCAGTAATTTGCCACACAGTTATTGTAGCGCAAACGCTGGTGCGCCATTTTAAAAAATTCACTCCAGCACTCCACTGGTTGTGATGGTAATTTGGTCTTTTGACATACGATGTTTCAAATTAATTTTGAACTCCCGTCTTTATACAAGTTTATAATTATGATTCGGTGTGACCACAATTATGAGTGTGACGTTGACATCTTTGCTTCCTGATGGAATGACAGAATGAGAGTCCATTAGTTACCAAGGATCACTTGCGTGAAATTTCCTTGACCTATGTTCGTTTTTGTTAGATATTCTGTGAATGAAAAATATGTCTAAATTTTGAGCGCAACTCGAAAATGTCAGAATATCTAACCTTTTAACATTTTTATTCCCATTCCCGAGTACTAAGCTTACATCAAAGAGACATCTGGTGAGGTATTTAATCACAGGTAATTACTAAATACTAAAGCTAATATTATACCGAATTCCATAACTCAAGGTTAAGCAATAACCTAATTACTTAAAATTTCCCCCACAGAAAATAATTTCTTTTCAAAGTTTTCGAGGTGAAAAAAGTAAAAACAGAATGATACTAAAGCTGAAAGTAACTGAAGTATAGGTATATTGTACATAATCTACTAGAATAATTAGTCATGAATCTCCATCAGGGATAAGATTTTGACCAATAATTCAATAAGATTTCAGGCAACTCTGCAATTTGCTTAGCATGCTCAATCTTTTTGTTTTATTTAGAAAGGTCAAATGTAAAGATTTTCGTTGGGTATAGATATGCCTGTAGTTAAGCTAAGTCGGTAAAAAAGCTTTTCCAACGGGCAATGCTGGGTGAGGTCAAAGTAAATTTTAACGAAACTTGGCCCCTGATGAATATTGAGAACTCATTTGTCTTGAAACTGTCCCTAATAACTATGCCTTCCGTCGGGCCAATGAACGACATCAGTGTCGTGAAAACATCAATGACTCAAGACTATAATGACATCAAGATCCAAGACGACACTAGAAGTCACTGAAGAAGACGTTGCTAGCGTACGACCCAACGATGCACGAGATGTCATAAAGATAGAGCAAGAATGGTGGGGTAATAGCATACGAGGCTTCACTGAAAACTAGTAATCCTAAATCTCTTGACATAGGCTTGCTACTCACCCCTTTCACATTCTGAATGTGCATCCACGTCAGCGTACGAACTGTAATAGCCGAACGTGTAAAGCCCAATTACGAACAGCGATGACCCGAGAACCTGCGAGTACCGTACGAGTTAGCCATAATTTGCGTTTTTTTTTAGCAATTACTAGGCTCAAACTCCAACATGAAAACATATATTCCTAACAACCCGTTTGTTATTGATTCGATTTTTATTTTCCCAATTAAGCTAAATTTTGTTATTAACTTTCCATGTAAACACAGTCATAGCATAATTTAAAGAGCTGGAAAAAATTGTCATAGTCTTGCCCTGGCAGAGTGGTTAAGGCCTCGCCCTTCTGTGATGCTGTCGAGGGTTCGAATCTCGGCGCTGCGCAGCGAGTTCCCCGTTGGGTGTAAGAGATAACTCAAGCCTAATACACCACTCAACCCAGGTGTCGGAAATGGGTACCGGCTTTACGGGGGAAACCGTCATGGTGTCCTTTACATAGAGTTAGTTATAAGGCATTTAAAAAACCAAAACACAAGATAATATGTATAAGGCTTGATTGGAANATAAAGCATCCTTAGATGCCGATGTTTGTTTGTTTTGTTTGAATACTCTAACTTTGGTTCGTCGAAGTGTATCAGCTGCTCGTTAAAGGTTTGTCTTAGTATTAACTCACAATAGGAAGAAAGAAAACTGTTTTTTCCAAAAAAGTTGATACATGAGATGTATCACACACTGCGTTTGAAAAATTATCTTAAATAATGTCCGTAAATGCTAGACAACCATACGAGGCGTACAATAGCCGTGTCGGGGCTAAATATGTAATTGAGAGAAACGAACTATCATCTCTTTGGTATTTTATATACAAAGAGATGGCTGACAACTTATTTAATTAAAGTTATTTGAGGCTCTTCACTTGAATAATTTAAATATAACTAGAGAACACTCCGGAATTCCTTAATTATTAGTTGAAGCGAAGTAAGAAATGACATAAAACGCGTCACCGAAGCAGACTGAAACACTGTTGCAAATGATTATCAATTAGTGAGAAAAAGTTAGTTAGAAAGTAATTTATAATAAACATCGAGCAACATGCTCATCAAGAAACATGTAAAGTTAACAAACACGCAAAATGAAATTCTGAGCTTTTTCATCGAACGGACAAAGATAATTTTTTCACGAGTCATTTGCTTAAATTGCGCTTTATTTCACGTCTTCATCTGAGGTAGTGAAATAACTTTTTTTTAAGCCGTTAGCAAGTGCAATGAATTCATTTAGTGGACTATTGCATTATCTCAGAAAAATGGTTGTGTTAACTGATCGCAGACCATGAAGTGATTAAATAGTGGGCCAGTATTCTAATTTTTTTTACTGAAGTTTAAAATTTTTTCTGATTTGGAGTTCAGCGCTAACTGGTCACAGGAAGAAAGAAAAACAACGCTTATTTCCCCCCAAAAAAATTGGTACATGAAATGTTTTACAACACATGGGATTTTAACAAATTTCGTACTATTAAGGTCCTTAATTGATAAACCAACCACACGAGGATTAAATTAGATTAGTCAGAGGTTTATTATGTCATTGAGAGAAATAAATAAAATATAATCTCTGGGATATTTCGTGCAGAGTAAGATGACTGAAAACTTAGAGATACTGCTAGAGAATGCCTTTGAAATTTTTCTCTATGAGTGAAAAACGAAAGAAGAAAAGACGCAAAAACGCTCTTCCAAAACAGACTGAAACACCGTCCTAAATGCAATCAAAGTGGTGAGACAAAGCTAGACAAAAGTAATTTATACAAACATTGCAAAACACACATCTAGAAACATGTAAACTGACGTACACACAAAAATGAATTTCAGAGATAGTTCATCGTACGGATGATAAATGTAAATAAAAGAAATAGAAAATAAAGATGAGAAAAAATATAAAAACGACCTTTGTCCTGCTACATTGAGCAGACGGCTGTGTTGCTCACTATAGTCGACATAAATAATGGAGATAGAATTAAAGTGACTTATCGAACGTCAAAAAAAGATAACTTATAAACTTCTAACAGAATTTTCAGGACAATCAAGTTACAGTGTGAAAGCAACAGAAAAAACGTTTAACAACACACTGACATGGATACATGAGATGAAACAGAGGCACAGTGATAGAAGGATATTACTTTGAGTAACAAATAGCTACAAAATATATATGCATAGACTGGATATGAACCTAATTATTTTTTCTAAATCAACCCCACTACACAAGCTAAGTGTAAGGTTTTCGCAGTGGGAAGAGAACACAGTCAGCTGGAGTGAAGTCATTCTAACTTCGCAGAGTTTGAAATGCTGACCTTAAGGTAGCAATGAGAAGACTGTATTTAAGTCAATCAGTCGATGTTGCAGCGCATGATTCCATACGACAGAGATGCAAAATAACATAACACATTGTTCTTGAATTCAGTGCTAGTTTTAGAGTTTTTGATATGCTGGGGAAGCTTATTCCCCGAATGAGCTCCAGAAATAGAGAGCTTTTTGCCTCACGTCAGATAAACGGCAATTACCAAAAACATCGTTCTTCCGATTTGGTTTTTTGTTCTAATAGAAACCAACAGCAATTTTTCTCATCTAACTCAACTAGTTTATTGGCCCAAAATTGTCTCTCTATGTGCTTTGCTTGGCTAGAATCTACTGTTGTTAGATTGTAGGAATTTCAAATTTGGACGACGTTATGAGATGAAATTCTATAAACTGACACTACGTAAAGCTCACCATCTGCACAGCTGCCACCAGCTGGCCGCCTGTTTTGTACTTGAGGCCGCACGCACAGTTGTCTTCGTCAGGCATTTTGATGAAGATTTGAAACTCCCCATGCGATCGGTCACCAACAAGACGTTGATTTACGGCGGAAATCTGGAACACGTTCAAGGAGTTAGCCAATCAACTAGCAAGGCTGCGTAATGTGTTGACAAGCAAATTTTACAATAAGTGAATATATTTCTCAGTCAGGATAAAACCTATAAAGCAAGAGTGTAAAATATTTTCAATTTTGTGAGTTTATCAAGGGCTTTCCTGTTATGGTTATGGGTTTTCCGTAAAAGTACAACAAATTAAAAAAAAATAAAAGCTCTGAAAATATAATATCCCAGTGATTAATTACACACAATTGTTTACTTCGTATGCGTATCACATGAACGTAGTATAGGTTTTAAGTGAGAATTTCTGTCTAAATCCCAGTCTTCTTCGGCTAGGGTTTCCTAGTCGTGCACCCGACGATTAGCAAACAAACAAAATTTGAAGTTCTCAAACAAAGCCTCGAAACGAGTAAATACCGACTCCACTGCGTGTTAACACTGGGCGAGTACGACTAATCATAGTAGTCAAGTTTTCGGGGAGCAGATCGACCAAATTTCTAGCAATGCATGATGGAGAGCAGTGAGACAACGATTTAAATTTTCAAAGAATGATTGACTATCTAATGACATGATATTACCCGACTATGTATTGTAATTTCCGCGAATCTAAACTGAATGCATTGTAGTTGATAAATT
>JACJUY010010397.1:17067-29150 GCA_014220935.1 Platorchestia sp. MABIK
CCATAAGAGTCGCAGACCTGTTTATGACAGTCACAGATTCGTCCATAAGAGTTGCGGACCTGTGTATGACAGTCACAGATTCGTCTATAAGAGTCGCAGACCTGTTTATGACAGTCACAGATTCGTCTATAAGAGTCGCAGACCTGTTTATGACAGTCACAGATTCGTCTATAAGAGTCGCAGACCTGTTTATGACAGTCACAGATTCGTTTATTAGAGTCACGGACCTGTTTATTAGAGTCACGGACGTGTTTATACAGTTTTAATACTAAACAAAAATTACGGCAGTGTTTTTTAAAGTTCATAGATTTTTTTTAGGTTTTTATTAACGAAAGTACTTCTTGTTTGAACGCAATATTTTGAGCAGCCCTCACTCTCTGACTTATACGCAATATTAATTCTCGTCATGTGATCACATACTTGGGGAGCTCTTCATATTTCCTACTCTTTAAATACTTGCGCTCGTATTTCTGGTATCATTTTTCTCCGTTGCCTCGTATTCTGTTGCTCATTAAAATCTTTTTCTTTAAATAAAGACTGGGTGCTGGCATCGGAAATGTTTTGAAATTTTCCATAAATACATTCATTTTTAAAATTGATACATTCTTTCCTTACACTAGAAGGTTGTTTTCGATTTACCTAACTCTGAAAGAATGTTTTTTATTACCCTACACCGCGAAGGTGTTTTTTTTTTCTTAAACTGCGAGAACATTTCTAAGAGCTTTCGAATTTCATTTTCCAAAGCCGACTCAAATCTAACGCCGTGTCGTATGCGATATGAGGGAAACAATTGTCCGATGCTGTGACCATCAGCAAACAGACTGCGATAAGTCTACAATTTCATTCTCTGTCCCTGGCGAGTAAATAGCGTGTCAGTCTGGCCAGGAGGCTTTGCTCAGTTATCTAAATCGTAGGCCGATTTTACGCGAAAAGAAACTAGTGTATTCTTAGTTAGACATTTGGAGAGATTTTTTGATCAATTAACTTACGTTTAAGGCTTTTTACAAATTTCTCCTTATTTATTTGTATTCAATATCTTATCTTTATTTATTTTATTTTGATTCATGAAAGGCATTTAAGGTGAGCACTGGTCCCTTGTAAATGTTCTGTGTATAATTTGCGTACAATTTTAGAGAACATTACGGCTCACAAGATTTTCTATTGGTCAGTTGTAGTTTTACAAATGAAACAAACATGCATGTTGAAAATTTGCTCTTCATTGATCTAAAAATCAAGGAAAGTAAAATAAAAATATGATGTATAGTTGATGTGTGCATAACAAAAATTAATAAGGGTAATTTTAATTTGTATACACGAGGTGAATTTCCTTTAGAATTCCATCACAGCAAGTTTATTTTGTGGAACAGAGTTCACAACATGACCACGATTTAGAAACTTTTAATGAGAAGGCCTGCATTTTGAGAGCCGTATTTGTGTCGGAGGCCATCCAAATTTCGCCACACTCGGTGGCCTCTAAATTCATTGAGCGCAATAAATCCAAGCAATTGAGCCACTTTTTGTGCCGCATAAATACAATACAACTGCGCTCGTTTTTTGGCGATCATAAATACAGTAAATCGAGTTATTTTCAGAACGTGTGCGCGCAGCGAATGTTGCTGGATTTTGGACGGTGAAGAGTTTAGTGTCGAAAATTTTTTTTAGTTTCCAATTTATTTGTTTGATAATTTAATGTTATTGATTAGACTCATCTAATCAAGGAAAATATGCCCCGCGTCAACAAGAAAAGACATGTGATTTTACTCAGATCAAATTGTTATCCGTATAATATTGTGCATTCTATTTTCAAATGCCTTATATCTAATGTCAAATCAAACTGGTACCCACTTCAAATCCTTTGTAGTGAGGGAAATTAGGAATAATCTTCATTTTTCCCTTAAGGGAAAAACACCTGATTCGCACTACAGTGCTTCGAATCTTCAGAAAGCAGGGTATGTAGACTCATTCTTTGACAATTGCAAAGATCACAAACTTGTCAATAAATCACGATGTATTAAAATCTCAAATTCAATCCCACAGCTGAGAAATGCCGTGGGTCCTACGTTCTATATTGAGGAAAGACATTTAAAAAAGTTATAAACTGCTGATTATGACACACACTGGCACACATTACTTGTTCCATTGGGCAGCAAGACAACTTAATTCGCCATCACTTCGATAAAACCAGTGTACGTACTCATTGGAATCGCACGTGTGACCAAATTGACGGAGCAGCAAAGGATTCGATGTTTTCGAATTTCTTGATTAACTGGATCATGGCGCTCATTGGCCACTGGTATCATCAGGGGACACCCGCGTCCAGTCAGGCTGGAGTCCTCGTAGTGGGAGGTGTGTTGTGTGTATCTGCACATGGTTGGTCCTGGAAATTGTGTTCACGTCGCCGTCCGCTGGAAGATGGGGAAAGTGTGGCGACTTTTGTGGCTTTTTGTTGCTAACCATTGCTGGAGTTTTGTTTGTGGTGAGCCTGAGGTATAAAACAGTTTTCCTTGTGTTGCGGGGGTGCCGGTGCCTCTCTTAGAGATGAAGCTATGAAAAATTTATCTTTTGATTTGTTCTCAAATTTCGCCTTATAATAGGCTGTTTCATTGATTTGTTGGAATCACTTTGTTAATTCGTCGTTGGTCTGCTGCTCTTGTATGATGAGCACAAATTGAAGTTAATTTAGTTTTGGGGCCGTTTTAAGGTGCTAGTCATTACTTGAAATAATTCTTCGGGGATGAAGACCGGTTTTTCAGCCTACATATAACATTTTTCCAACTGAATATTCGACGCTGCTAAATGTGAAGGTACGATTATTTTTCAAAATTAAAGTTAGCTTTATAAGTAGTGATCAATAGTGGAAAAATTAAATTGTATCATTATATCATTAAAAATTATATTTAAAAATTATTGTATTTCCAAGAGTGCAAAAATTATCAAAATCGTTTTTTGGCACCGGTTTTTGTAACGTTAATCTTGTGGTTCGGTATTACTGGGTGTTGATATAACTTCACAGATCACAAATACAAACCATTCGATATATGTGTACGTTTAATGAATAATATATACATACATCGGAGGCCGGGGGGGAGTAGTACAAGAGGCCCCAATCATCATAACAGAAATGAGAAAACTTGACTTTAACTGTTCAAAGTTAGCCCGTTATGTTAGTTGATTAATTATTGAGACTAAATCATGACTTCATCAACATTTTAATTAAATGAGTAAGATAAAGTCCATTAAAAGGAATAAATAATCTAAGCAATTATATACGTGAAATAATGATAAAGTATGATCAATAAAAAAAGCAAGATAAAATCCATTAAAATTAATGTAATTAAATGAATCGATATCGGATCATTTGACTGTTTAAGAAGAGAAACTGTAGCAGCAAGTGGTGCCAACGTCACCACAAGCCTCAACGCTTGGCCTGCTCACAGGCACAATCTCTAACATAACGACAACGTATAGAACAAATGTGGAAAATCCTCCAAAATTTACGGGTACTAATGTTGAAAGATATTTACTATAACATTTAAAACGTTTATAACTTTTAGGATTTTTAGGAATTTTGAGGCGCTTTTAACTTTAAAGGCGTTCATAACCTTTAAGAGTTATAACTTTTAAGAGGTGTGTAATTTGTAAGAGGTTTATAACTTTTAGGGCGTTTATGATTCAATTGGCGCTTATAACTTTTAAGGCATTTATTACTTTTTAGGAGTTTTATTCACCCTCTACATAGATGGAGTCGATTTTTTTTGCAGAATTTAGATATATGTCAAAATGCGCGTACGAGCAACTTCGACGAAAATTTGCTCTATTTAGCTGATGTTTAAAATAACCTTAAAATATGATGTTTAAAATTACCGTAGAATATGATGTTTAAAATTACCGTTGAATATGATGTTTAAAATAACCTTAAAATATGATGTTCAAAATTACCTTAAAATATGATGTTTAAAATTACCGTAGAATATGATGTTTAAAATTACCGTAGTATATGATGCTTAAAATTACCGTAGAATATGATGTTTAAAATTACCGTAGAATATGATGTTTAAAATTACCGTAGTATATGATGCTTAAAATTACTGTAGAATATGATATTTAAAATTACCGTAGAATATGATGTTTAAAATTACCGTAGAATATGATATTTAAAATTACCGTAGAATATGATGTTTAAAATTACCGGAGAATATGATGTTTAAAATTACCGTAGAATATGATGTTTAAAATTACCGTAGTATATGATGCTTAAAATTACTGTAGAATATGATATTTAAAATTACCGTAGAATATGATGTTTAAAATTACCGTAGTGTATGATGTTTAAAATTACCGTAGAATATGATGTTTGAAATTACAGTAGAATATGATGCTTAAAATTACAGTAGAATATGATGTTTAAAATTACCGTAGAATATGATGTTTAAAATTACCGTAGAATATGATGTTTAAAATTACCGTAGAATATGATGTTTAAAATTACCGTAGTATATGTTGCTTAAAATTACCGTAGAATATGATGTTTAAAATTACCGTAGAATATGATGTTTAAAATTACCGTAGTGTATGATGTTTAAAATTACCGTAGAATATGATGTTTAAAATTACCGTAGAATATGATGTTTAAAATTACCGTAGTAAATGATGCTTAAAATTACCGTAGAACATGATGTTTAAAATTACCGTAGAATATGATGTTTAAAATTACCGTAGTAAATGATGCTTAAAATTACTGTAGAATATGATATTTAAAATTACAGTAGAATATGATGTTTGAAATTACAGTAGAATATGATGCTTAAAATTACAGTAGAATATGATGCTTAAAATTACAGTAGAATATGATGCTTAAAATTACAGTAGAATATGATGCTTAAAATTACAGTAGAATATGATGCTTAAAATTACAGTAGAATATGCACTCGCTTGAAATTTGATTAAGGTAATACCAAAAAAATAACTGCGATATACAAAATTTCTTAGTTACATTAATTTAATATGGAAATAATAACAAAATATCGCCTCTCTTCGAATTAGTTTTACTTAAGATTGGAAATAATTGAGCAATATTTAGTCTCATGAAGTTATTTGAGCTTCCTACGAAAATATTTGTAGAAAAGGCTCTCTCGAATTTTGAAATCGTAATAGTTTCATGAAAAATTGCAAATGGCTTGGTTTCTCAGAGTTACGTATGCTGAATATTCAAAATAATCATTAAATGTAAGTTCTCCTGGAATTTTTCAGACATAAAATATAATGACGTAACGCTGTAACGCTATAAAATAAAATGATTTAACTTGATAACGCTATAAAATATAATGATGTGACGCAATAGTGCCATATAATGAAATGATGTAACGCTATAAAATATAATGATATCATGCTACAAAATACAAGGATTTAGCGCTACAAAATATAATGATGTAACGCCATAAAATACAACTAACAAGACCAGCGGAAATTCCACGGACAGTATCATCAATGAGCTAGGCAGACCCGTGAAAAATTTCGGTGAACATTACCTAAGAAATTCTAACAAAACCCATGCTAACCTAACATACACTAACCTATCCTATCCTAACCAAAGATATCATGTTAATATGTCAAACATAAAAAAGACAAGAACCGTAAAAACTTCATCATCATTACTTAACCTATGCTAACCTAACCTATTCTAAACTCTCCTATCCTAACCGATTCCATCCTAACCTATCATAACCCATCCTATCCTACCAATCCTGTCCTAACCTAGCCTAACTTAATTTGATCTACACTAACCCATCCTATCCTGAATCATTTGAATTGTCGTAATCAATGAGTTAAGCAATGTCATCGTTCAGCTCGGGGGACCTGTGAAAAATTTCCGTCAACATTACCGAACAAATTCTAACAAAACATATTCTATCCCAACCCATCCTAACCTAACATATCTTACTATCCTATCCTAAACAAAGCTATCCTGATAATATGTCAAACATATAAAACCACGGACCCGCGAAAAAATTTCATCAAGATTACTTAAATTATGCCAACCTGATAAAATGTCAAACGGATCAATGCATGTAAAGGCGATCTTTCAGTGTACCACTCAGGAATTCGGTATCCAAGATACAGCAAACTTGGATGAGAGCGTAACGGACGGACTCAGTAACTAACTAACTAAGGGAGGAACAAGCAGAATATAGATGATGTAACGCTAGACTTTACACAGTGCACCGAGTAGCGGTGACAAACACAAAAGTTCGAGCAGAACACAGTTATGTGTGCGGGTGTAAGCGTGTAAGCTTGTCTGACGCCAGTGAGCAAAAACGAGTGCAATAGTACGTGCGACGCTGCATTAGCTGTGTTCTCAGCAAACAACTTTATCTATAACCCCAGGGGCATCGACGTCGTGATATCCAGGTGATGAGGAAGGAAGCTTTAGGTCTTCTAACCTAGAGTAAGCTGCTGGAACTCGTAAGCCTAGCGAAATGCACGTAAATGGGAAAACTTGACTTAATTGTCCATAGTTAGCACATCATATGTTTGTTGATTGATTATCGAGACCGAATCGTGATTTCACCAACTTTTCATTGAACTGAGTGGGATGAAGTCAATTAAAATAATCGGTTCGTTTTAGTGTTCGAGAAGTCAAATTGTAGCAGCAAGTGTAGCAGGTGCCAAGGAGTTTTAGTGACTTTAGCAGTGCCTTGAGACCTATATGATAATGTGTTGGCATCTACGCCTTGAGGCTTATGGGACATTATAGGAACATCTACGCCTTGAGACCTATTTGAAATTATAGGAACATCTACGCCTTGAGACCTATACGACATTATAGGAACATCTACGCCTTGAGGGCGTAGACATTATATGACATTATAGGAACATCTATAGGACAATGTGTTGGCATCTATGCCTTGAGACCTATATGACTTTGTAGGAAAAAGTAGGCATTGAAACGTAAATAAAACAGTTGGAACATGCAGGCCTCGAGACTATATGGTGCTGTAGGAACATCTAGGCCTTGAGACCTATATGAAGGCCCACCAGCACCAGCCACAAGGACATGACCTATAAAAGCTGCGGGCGTGGACGCATGCGAGCTCTGGAACGGAGAGAGCGACGCCTGCATCGAGCGCCTCATTTTGCTCACTTTTATTTCCTTTGTTAACTTTTCTATTCTTTGCTGACTTTTTTTTGCTGAGTTTTTTACATTTGCCGATTTTTTATTCATTGTCGATTTTTCTTTTATTTGTGGACTTTATATTCTCTGCCGACTTTTTTTACATTCTATAGTGACTTCTTGGTTCTTTGTCGGCTTTTTCCCAACGACTTTTCTATTCTTTGCAGACTTTTCTATTCTCTGCCAACTTTTCTTTCATTGACCGACTTCATTGAGGACCAAGGGGATAAAAAACGCATCAGATGGTAAATTTTACACCCAAAATTAAAAAGATGAGTAGAGTGATTCAGACGAGGTCGTTTATTGAGAGCCAGTAGCGTGAAGCCGTTAGTTCCTTCGGGCGTTTGCGGGCGTCAGTCATTTCTGTCTGCCTGGAACTCAAGTCAAACTCTGCCATCTCGTACAATAAAGTGGAGCAGGAAGGATAAAAATTTTCGGGAATAAAAATTAGTTTGAAATTGTCGCGGATGATATTTCTAATGACATATAACTGTTCCTATTTACTAGTGACATCGCCAAGGTGCTAAGCGATGTTGCAATTTACAAACTGTGACTCTAAAATACTAATTATTGCTCTAAGTTACCCGTTAAAATCACGGTACTTTTATTTTAATTCTAACAAACTAATTAAAAGCCCGATAAGCTAATTGAAACCCCAATGTATTGATCAAATCTTCACCCTCTTATTCCTCCCAATTCGTTATGTACATTGAAGACATACTAATTAATACTTCAATACACTAAATTCAACTTCAATATACTGATTATATCCATGATATCCTGAATTCAAGCCTGTGTACGAACTACAAACCCAATAAACTCATTTCAGCCTAACATACCACGAGCAACCTCAACATACTCTTTTCGACCCATAATGCGAATAAAAACTCCAGTAACTTCCCAGTTTAACTTTTTCGCCGCCTACAGGCATTATTTTCGCCGCCCAAGTAATTAAATGCTTGGGCGGCGAAAAACATGCATGCTCCAGCAAAAAAGTTAGACTGGGTTTTGACCTCTAAGTTGTAACACTACCTTCCTATGCTCACTATTTTCCAATAGCATACTATCAAATTCTTATTATGAGTCATAAATTAAACCTCAATCTACCCATTATAACTCACAATTTCGGTGCACCTATAATTTCTAAGGGAAATAATATAAATTTGCGCTTAAGGGCCGGTCTGTAGTTTCTTTCGTCCCGGCGTTCTGGAGGAACGAAGCTTGTAACCTTTGCTAATTTTTTTTTTCTTCGTCTCTGATTACCGTTAGTTGTTCTTATAACGGGCCCCGCGCTGTACGAAAACTAGCTTGAAAGCATACGCGACTCTATAGCTGGCTGAAATAATTCGAGATTAACTTATAGAAATTCATAGTTTTAGAAACGAGGTAACTTCTTTTGATACGCCTCATGATAGTCAGTGAGTTTGAAAACTTATTTGATTCTCATCAACATAATCAGGAATATGAATAATAAATGCGAAAAAATTACATATATAATAGTGCAATGCTTTTATTTGACTGTTGTTAAGTGAGTGTCATTGTAAGCATGAACGAGGTATGACTTTTATTTCGTTATAGCGTGACGTGTGTCGTAGTAATAGTCCTTTTTTAAGTACGCAAGTTGCTTTAAGTGAATAGAGTGTCACGACTCTATAACATGAAATGTGTTGCATAAGTCACGACGTTGTAACACGAAATGTGTTGCATAAGTCACGACGTTATAACATGAAATGTGTTGTATAAGTCACGACGCCATAACATGAAATGTGTTGTATAAGTCACGACGTTATAACATGAAATGTGTTGTATAAGTCACGACGCCATAACATGAAATGTGTTGTATAAGTCACCACGCTATAACATGAAATGTGTTGTGTAAGTCACGACGCTATNATCAAATCAGTGATAGCATAAAATGCTTTGCAGAGTTCAACCACTTCACTTGACGTAAAACATCTGGCATACGCAAGATTACTTTTTGAGCAACGCAAAGTACGTTATGAGGTTATTAATAACTACGTTATGGGGTTATTAATAACTACGTTATGGGGTTATTAATAACTACGTCATGAGGTTATTAATAACTACGTTATGGGGTTATTAATAACTACGTTATGGGGTTACCAATAACTGTGTTATGGGATTACTAATAAGTACGGTATGAGGTTACTCATAAGTGCGTTATAAGGTTGTTAGTAAGTACGTTATAAAGTTACGAATAAGCACTTTATAAGGTTACTAATCTTTGAATGCCACACCCAGCCTAATACCAACTTCGTTTCAGTGTTTTTGAACTATAATTTAAATACTTCAATTGATGCCAAAGCATCACCCACAACAGACCGCCGCGAATCGAGATCCGTTATCGAGAAAATTTCGGCCTCGGGACCGTAATGTTTTTTTTGTGTTCTGATATTTGCCTGTCATGGCGCCAAGGGGACACCCCAAGGCCGTGTGTGTGTGTGTGTGTGTTGTGTGTGTGTGTGTATGTTTGAGTGCAGTGTGTATTTTCCACACCCCAAGGCTGTATGTGTGTGTGTGTTTGTGTGCATTTTGTCTATTCAGGGCTGTATAACACAAGTGAAAGGAGTGTATTATAAAAATTCACGATTTTGATATGAAATTAATGGGTGATCACAATAGGTGTGTGGTTAATGGTGACATGTTCACCATAGGAGTTTGGTTAATGTTGGCACGTTCACAATGGGGGTTGGGTTAATGAGGACATGTTCACAAAGTTTTGTATATTTAACGGTGACTTGTTCACCTTGGGGGTGCTGTTAATGGTTACATGTTCACCACGAAGGTTTGGTTAAAGGTGACATGTTCACAGCTGAGTGACGAATTAACCACAACCGGCAAGCCAATGCCACTGTACTCTGTAGCAAAGTTCAAAGTGCTATGCAGCCTTCAACCTTCTCGGCACATCACTGTTATGTGTTTTTATAGACTTATAAACGTACATGTATCTAACTCCTTGGAATTCCGTCGTCAATTGCGTAGACCGGGTTGAGAAAATAACACGCATCTTATTCCTCGGAATTATTTCGTCAATTGTGTAGACCACGTTTTGTGTGAGGGGGATACATGTAACAGGCATTTGTAACGTGTGCAATTGGAAGAAAGTCGCATGGCTCGGGTTGATAATACATGCATTACTACACTGTTGGAGAAATAATAATACGTACACTGTAGGCGAAAAAAGAATCAACTTCAATCAACTTGACGTGGTACATCACATTCTATGTTTCTGTAAAGTTGGTGCATGGCTTACTTAGCAATCCAATTTAGTTGATACATGTTACTTTCAACACTTCGATGAAGTCGAAACGTGACACATTCATCACTGAGTTTTCCAATTGATATTCATAATGAAATAATCATAATTATAGTAAGTATATTTATAGTTTTAATTTTAATTGTAGGACTAAAACAAGTCTTCTCCATCGAATTAGAGATGGCATGTGCAATTGAAAACTTAATTTGGCTTTAAAATTATTAGAAAATTGGCGTCATTTTGGTCTTATATATAATGGTCTACAATTATGGAAAAAAATTTGAGAAACAGCCGTCAGAAACCAGCTCTGTGTCACAGCAAGCTCAGGGTCGACCTGATGTCGAATCCATGCTGGGTCAGTGAAGGTTGACGTTGATGGTTTTAGGATTTTGAAATTTTAAAACGCTTTTGATTTCATGCGCATTTAATGAGGTGTGACCGTCTCCTACCGACATCTTCACCACAGCCTTCTGTACGAACAGGAATCAGTTATTATTAATATGCGATTATTAACATAAGCTTATTGTTGAATTAAAATTAGTAAATTGATTTTTCGTGACAAATTTTTGGATGTCAACTTTCCGTTTCCGGGAATTTGCTTTAAAAAAATATGGTTAAATTTAGGTATACATTTGGCAACACGCATTAAAAATAACCTGATATTGACTTCGTGTTCCTGAAATGAACTCCAAGTTAGTTAACGATTTTAATAAATTAAGTGATACATTAAATTGACTATCCAGATTTCAAATTCACATTTTGTTATAGACTCTTGAATTAAACATTTTCCATCACACTATCCACCCTTGCATCGCGACATTCGAATTAGAAAAGCATCACAATCGTAGCTGTCTGAAAGAGACAGCAGGTATTTAATATTTTATATAAATATTTAATAATATTTATATAAAGATCTAATAATATTTATTTAAATATTTAATAATAATTTATATAAATATTTGATAATATTTATACTAATATTTAATAATATTTTATACAAATATTTAATAATATTTATACTAATATTTAATAATGTTTTATATAAATATTTAATAGTATCCGAACAGAAAGCATCCTGAATGAAATCATAAGCTTTTTGCTGAAGTAAGCCTTAACTGACCCAGTTCGGTTCCACATCAGGTCGTCCCTGAGCTTTCCGAGGCAGAGAGCCATTTTTTGACGGCTGTTTCGTGAACATTAAACCGTTATTATCGAAAACTTTTCAGATCAAATTAATTTATCAATTGCAAATGCTATTTCTGATTAGGTGACACTTATAGTCCCATGATTAATTTTAAAGTACTGTATTTGAAACTCCAGTGTTGAATGTATCATGTGCCGACTTCACCCGAGCGTTGAAACTGACATGTAACAATTTGATTGGATTGGTGAGTGTACCATGTACCAATTTCACAGAAACCTAGAATGTCATGTACCAATAATATATTAAAAATTACTGCTAAAAATTGAGGTTAGTTTTTTTCAAGCAATTCATTTGCACAGAAACGAGTGAAAAAAGTGAATTTGAAAGCATCGCAATGCGCAGTTGTGTAGTTTATAAATAGGGACGTGGTAGATAAACAGGTTGATGGTAGTAATTCAGTTGTATGGTACATAAATAGGTGCATGGTAAGT
>JACJUY010010398.1:2357-24952 GCA_014220935.1 Platorchestia sp. MABIK
TGGAGAGGTAATGGGGCACTGGAGAGGTAATGGGGCACTGGAGAGGTAATGGGGCACCAGGAAGAAAAATACGGAGAATATAGTGAAAAAAAACGCGGTATGACAAGAAGACAATAATGTTACAGCGATGAAAGACAGGGCCAGTCCTGTCGTCATCTTACGATGTTAGCATTCGTTAACAGGAAAACTCAGCAAAACTGTCATTATACACACTGGTATAATTTCAATCAGGAACGAACCATGTACAGTAAATAAACATCTCCAATTTTCGCGAAGTAAGCAAAAATAAAATGCACAAAAGATGTACGGAACAAGTCTTAACTTAAGTTCCTATTCGAGTAAAAATAAAAGAAAATTTAAATATCTTCAACGCAAAATTCTCAAAAACGCGTTACAACATTTTACAACGAACTTAAAACCCAATGTATGGAGAATTCAACATGAACATTCTACGCGCACACAAGTACAATAAACATATAAAAGGCGTTTGTAGGACCTTGAGAAGAGCTGGAAGGTGACGCAGCATTTCTGCAACACCATAGAACGCCTGCTAGACAAACAGGACTGACTCACGCACTCCAAGTACGGTAATCCCCCTCGGTTTGTTTAGCCGAACACCGAATCGCCTCCTAACATCCGTCGCCACTGCATCTCGCTGTGTGATCTATCCGGACGGTGCCCAACTAGCGGTAAGTACACCGGTCTACCTGCAGCTTCTCGCTCTGTTGCTCAAGTAAACCAGTGGAAATACCGTGGCAATCACACCAGGGCTGTGCTAGGGCGCTGGCTTCAAACGAGGTTGATAAAAATTCCACATGGGTAAGAGTTCGTCACGTACTGGTTTGTTGACAAAGCTCTCTAAAGGAATACATTAGTTAGTTACATCTAACCAGAAAAATACCGAGCTTCAAGCAACTTCGAGTCGGAATGCTGTTAAAGCGATAACTTCATCCACAAAAGGACAACAATGTACGAAAATGTCAATCGAAGATGTGTCTTTAAAACTTACACAAGTAATTAATAGAGGAAGTACTGCTCGGACAATTTCATCGTTTAAGAAATTACCTTAGTGTCCTAAGGTAATGCCAAATGAGGGCGCATAAATTGCCCGAATGCGACCATCTCAAAAGTTTTAAGTATAAAGAAGGTGACCGTGAGGAGCTGTAAGCGCTGCGTCCGTTCCTTGGCAGCGAAGACGTCGCTATCATCGTAAACAACGCTAAAGTGGCGCTGTCAGCTACAACACAATGTAAACTGGTGTGAGGGCTCTTACAAATAATCCAGCGCAATGTTAGCACAAGCCCTCCTTTAAAACGCCGTGTCGTAGTGTTTGTACGAGCTATTGAATAAGATGAAACGAAATTCCTCCCTTTAAGGCCTCCGAGGAACATTTCTCTCGTACTGATAAAAGACACTTCAGCCCATGAATTTAGACGAGCTTCCTCGCTCGGAAACGCTTGCTCACTTACTGCTGCTTAATGCCTGAAACACACTGCACAGTCTGATGTAATGAGACTAATATTGTTCGGCAAAGTTCCTGCTTCACCATTAAAATATCGAATAAAACTAATTCGAACTACAGCTATAGAGCAGACTAACCAGCATGGCAGTAAAATAAGCCTAATGAAAATGAACATATTTCTAAGACAAAAAAAATCACAGTAAACCATAAGATTTGGGTAATTTTACAGGAACAACATCAGTGTCATTTAACACATTAACTGCGATTGCGCGGTTGCTACGATCGATTTAGTTAGGTTAAAAATAGCAGAACTGAAAAGCCGTCTTTACTGCCAGATTAAATTTCCATCCTTTCTGAAACAGGCAGGGCGGGGGGGAGGGGTATAATTGCACGAAAACATTTCAACTTGTAAGCCCCAGTCTAATTTAAATAAAGGTAGTGAAACAACTGAAATGCTATTCATTAATACTGGTACGTAAATGAGCCCTTTACCTAGAGGAGGTACACATATGTTCCAATTAGCCAATAAACGTGTCAACCTACTTTTGGTAACACCCAGTGGCAGTAACGAATCCATGAAATGTCCGCACAGTTACGATAAATTTCATCGAAGATATGTGTTATAATGAATGATGGTAAAAAAATTCTAAATGCGTAAGAAAATGTTGACATTTTTTATTGCACGCATAACAGAGATTTTATAACTGATGTCTTTTTATTCTACGGCAAAAATTCATCACTCTATTAATAGAAATAAAAAAGGCATGAATTTACACAGAAAAATCTGAAACTAAATTATAGATAATATCCACAAATCGCAACCAAAATAGACTTGAGCGTTACCCAGTGTTTCTGAATCCGTTCGCAATTAAATTGAAAAACTGAACAACAGAGGAACTTCTCTACTTTAATACAAAGCAATGAAGGTGCAACGGCTCACGCACACACCATAAAGTAGAGTAGTTCAGAAATTCAAAAGAAGTTGCACAAGAAGCACTAGGTTAAGAAGCACAAGAAGTACAAGGAAACTCCAGTGAAGTGAAACAGCCCAAGTATGAAATGGCCAAAGTTCCACTAGCCTCAGTTTGGGGGACTCGATACCGTTGGAAGTTTGAGCAGATAATTGCACCAGAGAAGCTAGGAAATTCCTTTGTTAGCGTGAGATTAAGACGCGAGCGGACCAGCAAAAGACAAGAGGAGACAATGACAAAGTGCAAGAGCACAACCAAAGGGCTGGAAGGGCCACAATGAAGGTACAGGAAGGCTGCTTCCTGCCTGCCAGTGCTCACTCCACCCTGCCGCATCGTGGGTACATCACGCGCGCTGCAGCTCACGGGCTGCACTTAGCCTTCGTTGGGGGTCAGCCGTGCACTGTGGTTGTGGCAGTGCACTGTACTTACTGCGCCAGTTGTGGCAGTGCACTGTACTTACTGCGCCAGTTGTGGCAGTGCACTGTACTTACTGCGCCAATTGTGGCAGTGCACTGTCGTTACTGCGCCAATTGTGACAGTGCACTGTCGTTACTGCGCCAGTTGTGGCAGTGCACTGTCGTTACTGCGCCAGTTGTGGCAGTGCACTGTCGTTACTGCGCCAGTTGTGGCAGTGCACTGTCGTTAATGCGCCAGTTGTGGCAGTGCACTGTACTTACTGCGCCAGTTATGGCAGTGCACTGTACTTACTGCGCCAGTTGTGGCTGTGCACTGTACTTACTGCGCCAGTTGTGGCAGTGCACTGTCGTTACTGCGCCAGTTGTGGCAGTGCACTGTCGTTACTGCGCCAGTTGTGACAGTGCACTGTCGTTACTGCGCCAGTTGTGACAGTGTACTGTCGTTACTGCGCCAGTTGTGGCAGTGCACTGTCGTTAATGCGCCAGTTGTGGCTGTGCACTGTCGTTACTGCGCCAGTTGTGGCAGTGCACTGTCGTTACTGCGCCAGTTGTGACTGTGCACTGTACTTACTGCGCCAGTTATGGCAGTGCACTGTCGTTACTGCGCCAGTTGTGACTGTGCACTGTACTTACTGCGCCAGTTGTGGCAGTGCACTGTCGTTACTGCGCCAGTTGTGGCAGTGCACTGTACTTACTGCGCCAGTTGTGGCTGTGCGCTGTCGTTACTGCGCCAGTTGTGGCAGTGCACTGTACTTACTGCGCCAGTTATGGCAGTGCACTGTACTTACTGCGCAAGTTGTGGCTGTGCACTGAAGTTACAGCACAAATTGTGAGTTATGGGAGTGCGCTACTGTTGCTGAACTAATTGCATATTATGGTAGTACATTACAGTTAGTGAACTCTACGGCGAGTTAAGACAGTGCACTGCAGTTACAACGCCAGTTGACTGCCGCTGTATGAGCTCACTGTGTAAATCAATGGAGTCTATGCGGTTGAGAACGATCCCTAGAGAACAGCGTCACCAATATACATTACTTGGTCGTACCCCTGACAGTACATGTTGAGAGATAAGATCCCAGCAAGACAGCCATGAGGATGGTACATTTTCACTGTGCGGCACGTAGGTAAAAGTGGAGTTATCCAGCACTTTCTTCGGCAGTGAGGTGATCGCGTATACATGATATTCTTTCTTAGGACACACAGAAAAATTCTGTGAATTCATCGGAAGCATTTGAGTCTTCTGAGTCAAAAGTCGTCCAAGTCGAGTAGTCTGGGCTCGCAAGGAGAAAGAGATGATAAAGTCGAATTCGCATACTGCATGGACGGTTGATTGTGGCGCTTACACCTGCAGCACAACTAACGCGCATTAGGTTATAGCAGCAAATTAAGTGCACAAGCCTAACAAAAACCTAAACTTCACCTACAGTGAAAAAAATTAAAACCACAATATAGCTTAATTAACTGAGATTTCAACAAGTTGGCAGTGGTGCAGATTTGATGCTGTACTATCAAGTATACGAATACAAGTCATTGAAGGCAGCACACGAGAAAATCCTCGAAGCGCACACTAATTCTGAGCGAAGGTATAAATGAAAAGAATTCATTCTATGCAAGAACACTAAGCTACAATTCACATTTTTTAAATTCTGGCATCTTCTCTCTTGTAAGGGCGCACCGTACTTACAAGTATGATAGAATTCAACGGTATTACTTTCTACATTGTTCCCAGAATTGATATTTTAGAAGAATTTTAGTGTCCAATTTTCAATTTCACAGCAATTAAACTTGAGTAAATTAAGAAGCCATCATGTGACTTGTTGCACAATGCACTGTTCGATAGACGCGTTAAGTGATTTGGAATGACTGAAAATTGTAGCAAAGTTAACTTCAACGAAAAAAGTTGAGCATGATAGAGCAGTCGGACATGATTGTGGATTGAACGGCTTCAAGTTGTCAGATTTGAGAAAAAAGCGATTGCGATTCGAAAAACATTTAACAATCAACATTTTGCATTAAGCTAGCGTTAATTACAACACGATAAGATATAAAATAGACGAACGAGCTTAAATTCTGATGTCCGGGAATGAAAACATTCAGCGACCATCAATCGTTCTGCGTTGGTAAAATGACGTTAATGCTTTCAAGAGTCTGTTTCCGATAACGTAGAGCAGATAACGATAATGGATAACGAGATAATCAGCAGCAACTAAAACACAACTCGATATTTCGCGGCATCGGACCGAAATTCCTGAGCTCGAGATTTGTACCAGGAAACTTTGACTCGTGACGCAACAACCGCCATAGCAGACATGCAATCCAGCTGCACCATGAGGTCGTTTTATAGGGGCTTGCAATCAAGTAAATTGTGAGATAGTTCAAGCCTCCCTAACCACAACAATGGTGTTTTCAAGAGAGGAAGGAAGAGGCACCATTTACTTCGCATGGATTAAAGGGAAAGGCTCAAGCTGTGTCCTCAAACACAGCATTTAGAAATAGCAAGATTGAAGAAAGTTTATGAATCATGATAAATGTTATAAAAGACAAAAATAGGTACTGAAAAAAAAGATAGCAGTGAACTGAAAAGAGATGGCCTGCAACAAAACAAAAAACCTACACTATTTGAACTAAATGAAGGCCTACCTAACCTTTAGCTTGGGGACCACGCATCTTCCCATCGGGGTTTACGACGTATCATGACTTTCACATTTGAGGGAAAGCGTAATCGAGCTTATCGTTATCAAATCAAAATGCTAAGATAACCGAGGCCTGCAATACCAAAAGGAGAGGAATATTTGTGCCCCTCCCTTTCATTGCGTGAAATTGCTGACCAGTGCGACGTTACAGCTCAAGCAGGACAATTCCAGAATAATGAAGAAAGCACCAACTAAATGCTCTCCTAAAAAACCTCAGCCAAATATATGCCAGAAAAAAAGGACAAGCTTCAACTGTATCAGAAGTGCACCACACGCTCGTCTTCTCCACAGAACGCTGACTCAATTTTCAAAAAATCCCTCATCGTACAACATCAAAATTCAATTTACGAGACATATCAGGAAATTCTTTGCGATAAAATTGACATTTAACGTCTGATAGAAAAAGCGAATTCGTGTCGCAATAAAATGTCAGAAGCGACGACAGATGTGATCGAGATTATGTTGCTGACACATCACAACGTCAGGTGATCGACAACTTTATCTAAAGATAAACTACCAGTCGCCAATAAGAATGTATTATCACCCAAGCGTTGTCTCAAGTTGGCCGAAATAAATCAATTGAGCCTAGTTAAATATATCCTACAGAATTCATCAAATTTTTTCCACAGTTAAAAATGAACGAACTATGGGGTACTTTTGACTTGCTTTAGGAACTGCTATTGCTGCAAATTAAATTCATTAATAGTTTAATAGGAACAAATTTTTTATTTACCCCGAAAAGTAGCTATACATTGTAAGAAAACACTACTGTACCGGTTGAGTCTCAACCAATAGACAAGCAAAATTTGATCACTGCCCGAATTTTCTGATTTTATATCTCGTACTCAAAACAAGGGAAGGTTTTTTCGAGCATTTACTCCAATATAACAGAATCCAGGGGAGTAAGATGGCCGAAACAAGAATGTTTCAAAAACGTTACGGGAATCATTGAGTTCAAATCATGCCACCACGGTTGGATGCGCTGAGGAAATTTGACCTGCATGAGGTTTGTCAGTTATTCATGCCCGACCTGAGTTCTGTAATGCAGAGTAGAAATGAAATGTGACGGGCGAAACGAGAGAAGGAACAAATAGAATTGTTACTAAAAATGGCAAATAGAATATCTACTAAAAATGGCAAATATAAAGACTACAATTACTGTTATTATCCCCTGCACCCTTGCAGGAAATAAAGGAAAAGAAGAAATGAACCTTGATTAGGCCTACAGGCGCTAACATTTTCATTTAATCAAAAATTTACTGTTCGGTGATGACAAGGAGTTGCGTTGTTTCATAACGAGAGAAATGTTAGAATCGTGTTTTCCCTGTTCATTTGAATTAGAAATCATAAACATTTGCACTAACACCACATAGTTTAGCTGGGAATGCGTAAAATTTATATAATTGACCGATTCTAAAAAATTGCTTCATTTGCTGTTGCGCGTAGCATTTACAGGAATCTTCATCTGCTCAGTTGAAAGTCAAGTTACGCAATATTTCTCGTTGGGAGACCAATCTCGAAATCATGAATAACTTCAAAGCACACAAAGTTTAGAAGGTTAAGAAACATTACAATGGCTACAAATGTTACGAATCGATTGTCAAAATTGCTTTCACCACAGTGAAAGGAGCAAATGATCCCCAACATGATGGGAATTAACATTTTTTATTTTACTCTCACCAAGTAAATTATAATCTGAGACCGATGCCATGAGCTTCTGAATGTCGACCGACAATATTATTCTCAAGACGACTGGTTAGTGCACAACAACGAGGTTCACGAAAAAGATCCGCTCCGCACCACGTGCGGAAGCAACATCCTCCAATGAAGATATAATTAAGTGGGCAGTAGAACCTGTCGCGCACGAAAGAGTCCATCTGGCCATGAGATAAGGCGTAATTTGACGTCGTTTGTGGCCAGTCTCGCCATTGGGGTGCACAGCTGCGGCGGGCAGAACACGAGTGAGAATTTCAAGAAGAGAATGACGTGTGTAGGGAAGTTGCGAATTCAGTGGAACTGACTGATAGTCTTTTGCAAATAATGAAACATGAAAACTTAATCATTAAGAAAATTATGAATTGATGTACAAGCGAAGGGAAAGAATAGAAGACGGAAGAGCACGAGAGCTGAGCATAAAATAAAACTTCCCGCGCACATGCTGCTGCATTGTTTATCGAACTATAACGTTAAATGAAAGCCACACTTAACTAGGTACATAATCATTGGGAAGCATCAATGAGCGGAATTAAAGGGCCTTAGACGGCGAAGCCTCCAAAGCTGGCAAAAAAATAATGCATCTCGACCGAATTAAAAAGTTAACAAATTGAAGGAATGAAAACCATTCAACGTAGACATATGTGCAAGAGGTTGGTGCATGGCGATCTGATCTCCCCAAGAGAACAAGAGAGTTAGGAAATAGATAATAAAGCTTAACTTACCATAACAACAAATCCAAAACAGACTCGAACAACAAGCCTTGCTGATACCAATAAACCTAGCGCCCCATACCAGTGATGAACTAATCCTTTTGCGTAAGCACACCTGCTGCGTCACAACCGAAAGATTAAGCATTTGTTTCTATCCAAGTTATGAGCAATGGCTCGTCAATAAATTAAACGTAAATAATATTGTGTGCGCATTTAAGATAATTTCAGCAGATGAAGCTAGTGCAGTTTTAACATAAGTGGCATCACACCGGCTTTGAATTTCTCTATTATAAGTGGTAGTGTTCCTCATAGCAAAACAAAGAAAAAACGGAGCACTTGCTAAATTGACACTTGAGTGAGAAAACGACGGAAAACAAGATTGAGTGGCTTGTTGTAACGAGTTCAAATATACATGCGGTCTAGAAAATTTAATCCTTATTTAATCCTAGTCAATACGGCAAAGGCAAAATAAAGAAAAGAAAGAGAATATCAAAATGACCAATACCGCTTTTAGAACTCGCAATAATTGCACAGTTTTCCACAGACACGGACAAAAGCTAAGTTAAATTGGCAGTGGATTAAACCTGTAATAAATATAAAATATAGGGAGTAGTCAACGTGATTGATTTTTATTGTCATAAGCATCGAGTGAGTAAATAGAACGGAAATTATTCTTGAAGCGTTGCAGATACGAAAGCGCGCAGTTAAGTGTTTTTTTTACTTTTGGTCTTTCTGAAATCGATAATTTGATAGCGGTAAAATAGACAAATAGACAGATTTCAAAGGAAAAATCGAAATAATTGGATGAACCAATAATATTTCAACTATCCACTTGAATTGAGACCTACTGAAAATCATTAAGCCTCAACATTACTGTTCTGTTGAGCGGCAGTCACGGAGAATATCGGCAAATTTAACATATTCGCTGCCGCTGGACGCACATGTGCGTCCAGCGGTATCATGTCAAGTAACGTTGTAAGTAACAGAGTTTAAAAAACAACTTTATTGGTCGAAATTTTTTTCATCTTTCCTAAGAAGTGTGAAAATGTAATAGCTTGATGATATTTTACCTCGTAAAATATCGCTTTTAGAACTCGCAATAATTGCACAGTTTTCCACAGACACGGACAAAAGCTAAGTTAAATTGGCAGTGGATTATGACATTTATGCACAAATGTTTTCTAAAAAAGATGTAGTAATAATTAAAAAGCTGATTATTCTCACCAATTCATAAATGAACAATTTACCTAGAGGTACTCTTATGCCCCAATAGGCAGTCAACGTGTTAAATTCAAATGGCACCACAATGGCGTAACTGTTGGGCGACTCGCTTGGCCTCACCTGCAACGCTGAGGAAAGACAGTATGAGTATCTCGATGAGATGAAAAGATGAAATGAAAATAAAGCACAAAAGAGGACGACACTCCTGCATGAGGTCGGTTGTGCAGTGTGCAGCCTTCCCTCCCTCCCGTGGGCACAGCAGTGAATATCGAAAAGAAAGAACTAGTTAACAACAAATCCAAGCCCACAACAGACCCCTGCAACAAATGCTACTGATCCTTTGGTGGGCAGCTAGGGTGCCACTGAGGAGCGCTAGTCCCCCGAAGCATACTGACGAGGACAGACGCGATCAGCTCAGGTAGCTTAAATGTCTACAAGGTGCGCGAGTCCCCGAGGTGTACTACTAAAGGACAATCCCATTCAGCATTTTCCCTTGAAAGCCCTGATTGATAAATATTATCCTCGTCGTACAAAAGGTGTCCCGCTCTGCCCCTAACTTGACACTGCACATGTTAGACGTAACGCTGAAATCAATTTTGTCTACTATACTTAATTCCACTAGACGTAGAAGGTAATCGCGCTGGGAACGAGACTATCGACCTTACGTACTGTTCTAGATGAAAGGCGTATTTTATATACGTCCCAGCTGCAGCACACACCCGTTGATTTTTTTTAAATTGTGGCTCCTACAACAATCAGAATTGTTCTCTGATTTTTTCTGTCACAGAAAATATTAATGAGAAGAATTGAGGAACACAATTTGACGCGCCTTCTACGCGCACAATATAAACACTATTCCGTGATTTACAGATGCGAACACCCTAGCCATACATCTGTTGCGTGAGGGGAGACTTAGAGCCGCCGTAGAAACCAAGTTTAATCAGTCTTACATTTAATCGGTATTTACAGGATAAATCTTGCTGGTCCAAAACTCATTCATGTGACCTAAGCTTGCACTTCATTCCTTCCACCAAATTACTACAACTTTTAAATTCAAGAGAGCACTGCATCAGTTGTCAGTCCAGCTGCCGGCGGTACTCGACATGCATACAAAGTAGGGGCCATCAAAAGGATCCTGATGGATAACGAAAGCTACACAGCAAACACCCACTATTCTTTGAAAGTAAACGAGTCCAATATACGCTTGAAATTAGACCTTTCTGAAATGCTGTCAAGGATGAGTAATATTTGAACGATAAGCATTGCCAAGCAACTTAATTACAAATGCATCAAAGGATTACAAATAGATTGTCTCTTCAAACAACGCAAGTAGCGGGCGCAAGTGGCACAAGAAGTTCGAAGGCGGCAAGCAAATCAATGAGCAGGATGCTGTTTGAAAACGCCTCATTTCTATCATTTTTTGTGGGAGTGAAGAATTGAACCTAATTATTCGAGAGTCTACTGCATGCGAAGTAAAATTCCACAAGTGATGAGCCAAAAATAATAGGGTACTAATTATCAAAATGCTAGTTAACAAGCGCTGAACAAGAAAATCTATACAAGTAGTTCCGCAAATTTTTCTTGAGAGACAAAATAAGTACGTTTGTATGGCAGCAGTTACAGAGAAACGATTTGGGTGATAGCCAAAATTTCTAAATTGAGAGAGATTCTTCAGAACAATTTCTACTGGGCAGCAAGCATAAACTGAAAATTACGACATCGTAACAAATTGTGCGAATGAAAAACAAGAATAAAATAAGCTAAATAGGTTGTAACATTTGTACATTCAAAGGATCTCGTAAACAAGACAAGCAGTAAAATGCGCCAACAGCACCGTTCAGACCCAAAATAACGAGCTACACCAAACGGAACAGCAGGTCATCGACGCATCCTGCTGTACCGTTTGGCATGGGTTTAGTCTTTTTGACTTACAACGGCGGCTATTAGCGCCTTCACCTGCTGACTTTCTTTGGGAAATATTTCGAAAGTATGGTTACTGAGGCCCTATTTTGATGATTTTTTGTTGCCAGGGAGCAGGAGGTGCAGACGCTGCAGCTCCTCGCTCAACACTCGTGTTCAACGCACCGTACGTCCGCCCGCCCTCACATGCGCGCACAGCAGTCGCACCCTCACACGGGCTGCGGTGTCTACTGAACGGGACCCTAAACTTCAGCATTTGAAGACAGTGCAAACATGTGGTCAGAAATGGTCCACTCGTCAAGATAGGCAAACTGTTGTAATAAATTACTACGTTTTCATGGCAGTTCTAATTCCTGAACGCGTGTCTATCCAGTGAAACTCAAAATATATACACTACAGTTTAACTGGCAAATGAACTGCATAAATATCTTACTCATGGCAATTCTACTTTCTAAACGAATTTTCAAATTAATTAATTGAGACAAATTCGAAATGTATTGACACAATCTCTGTTGTAAATTAATTGCACAAAAATCACACCCCATGTAATTACACAAAATCATACACACATAACACCAACAGCAGAATATTATTTTGTACTTCTAATAACAAGGAAATCAAACTCTGATTATTCAGACGCGTACAGCCCCTTACAAGAACATCAATAACAGATCAAGTAATCAAGAGAAAGCTTAACACTTCAGCCTCTAAAACATCAGCGAAGGCTATGCACTCAATCCCAAGAACCAAACTTTGGAAATTTAAAAACAGCAATTCCCACACATGCTGTAATTCGTTGTCATATTACTGAGCATTTCCTTGCCCAATTCAAAAAATACTTCCTGAAGTAATGGTAATCACGCGCCGTCGAATATAAACACCTCGATGGTCTTAATGATTCCACACGGAATGCGCATATTTTTCCGCTCCTGGTACACCGACACACGTGAAATGGTCAAATCAGTCTAACGCATCAAACAGAAAACGTTTACCTCCGTGATCGAATTGAAAATACTGGCGATGGAGGGACGAAATAATGAAATATATGTCGACTAGCAGGGGAATGGAACTATGTAAGTACAATAATAGAAGATACAAACGTGTATATGGGGCACCCAGGCAATGCTGTTTAATAATTGTTTCTAAATAACTTGATAAATAATATATTTTCGGAAGCTCACAATACAGTTACCAATATCAATACTTATCAGCACGAAGAGGCAGCGTGAAGAAGCTTTCCTTCAATTTCGAGGCCCAGCTGATAGCGAGAGCCGTGTACGAATTGTATTGACTGATATACCGGCAGATAATACAATAAATATGACATATAAATACAATACAACATGAAAGTAAACAATATCTACACTTTTTAACATATTTGAGATCATTTACAATGTAAAAATTATCAATGATCAGAGATAAGGAACAGAATGAGAGTAGCACCTTTTTTCTTGGTGGGCGCACCGGCGTCACCCTCACTCGTCGAGGCCATGTTACACACTGGCGTGGGAATCGATATTCAACCCCAGATATTGCACAAACAGATGAAAACATTCCGCAAAATGCATAACAATATTTTATTTGAAAGTGTGATGGGAGATTATTTCTTACACTGACAATAAATAATTAAAGAATTTAGGAAGTCATCGCAATATACTAGGGAACTTGACATACATAACTATTTTTCGTTTAAAGGCTATTGAAACAGTACTCTAGGTTTTTTTTTTCAAAACTATGACATGACGAGCGGAGTTTCACAAAACACAAAGGATCATTTCAAGATGCGTGCGGAAAACTACTGCAGAAGGTTAAAATTAAGCGAGACGCTGAGTATGACAGCTTGGTCCCCTACGCTGCCAGCCATGTTCCGCCTTGAGCGGTCCAGCCAGCCGACAGCTGAGCGCCAAGGATGCTCAGCCATTCAGCCGACTGGCAACAAGCAAGCAAATATTCATCAGCTTGCTGCGGCTGACTCCGAAATGCTCCCAAGCACAGCTCTGAATTTGTCGTTCCGTGTAGAGTAAATTGAACCGGGGGTAAATCTTATTTATTCTCAGGTAACAATAGAGCTTAATTGGACGAAAGCGTTCACATTAAAATAACACTTTATTCCAGTTTCGGAACGGAAAAGCCAAGAATAAAAACATTCAGAACTTTATAATACACACCAATTCTATCAATCATTGAGTCATGAACTCGCCAAAAAACTGGTGCAGTGGAACACTTACTCCCTCAGGATGTGCATCAATTATATTTGTTGCACCTCTCACTCATTTAAATATCACTTGCAACACTATGACCGATAATCTAAATTTTCTCTTACTTAAGACCTAAATTTTTCATCTTAAAGTCAAGACGATTAAGACTAGAGTCAAAGTTCTGTTCGAATTCTCAGGGCAAAACACTAAATGAGGGGCGGGCGATATCTTTACGTGAAATGGAAGATTGTTAATGGTTATCAATCCATAAATTCTACAATTTAAGAGCTTTAGGACTATGGTGTAATGATGGGAAAATAGTTGTAACCGTTATTGATGGCTTCAGCACAGGCACATTTTTTCACGTCGTCAAAGTATAAAAAATGAAGCATAGCCGTAATGCAGCATGGGTATGAACATTAATGCTACATGGGTATGAGCCGTAATGCTACATGGGTATGAGCCGTAATGCTACATGGGTATGAACATTAATGCTACATGGGTATGAGCTGTAATGCTACATGGGTATGAGCCGTAATGCTACATGGGTATGAGCAGTAATGCTACATGGGTATGAGCCGTAATGCTACATGGGTATGAGCCATCATACTGCAGGGAGTATGAGCCATAATGTAGCATGGGTTTGAGCCGTGATGCAGCATAGGCATGAACAGTAATGCTGCATGGGTATGAACCGTAATGAAACATGGTTATTTGAGCCGTATGAAGCATGGGTATGAGCCGTGATGAAGCACGGTTGTACGATCCTAGTCCATGGTTGTACGAGCCGTATGAAGCATGAGTACGAGCCGTAATGCGAACAGAGACTGGCGCACAATACAGAAGTACTGTGCCACGCAAGCGCAGGTCAGGTGAAGGTTACGTGGCAGAGATCGTGTCCTCACCCCCCTCCGCCTGCGAGGCAGCATCCCTGATCGGATGTGCGGCATTTGAGCGTGGAACTATCATTTTATAAGTAGTAGACAGAAAAAAATAGGCTTTGGGTACTAGCCCTCGAGCAGTGAATGGAAGCATCCTTTGATAAATCGTCGGCAGTAAAAAAAATAAGTTTTGGGTACTAGCTCTCGGGCAGTAAACTACTTTCTTCGGTCTAAATTACCAAGTTTGTCTTCATGACACTCGCGGAAAGATTGTGAATAATGAGCTCGTGAGGTGGAGGTGGTCGCATCGCAGCAGGCGCCACGGCACACGCATATTTCAGGAGCAAGAACAGGGTTGGCCGTGGTCACGATCGAGTTCCTCCTGTTTAGCAATACAAATCAAGAAACAGGTGAGATCTTGAAAAATCTCACATCTCAGCACACACGCAACGTCATTAGTGTTCAGAGTTGGTCAATAGTTTTCCATGCTATAGAATATCAAGGAGCGAATATCAGGGTTAGAATAAGATTGTTGTTTTTATATAAAAATTTACACTATGCGCATTTCTCTATCGAGCACAGCTCTCTGTCACTTTAAGAGCTCTAAGCCACAGTGATCTTAGTCAATCCATCCACGAAATACGAGGTCTCGAGAAGAGAGACCATGAGGTCTTCGTCTCCTTGAAGCAAGAGCAAAGTAATACACTGTGGATGAGGAGGTCCAAAATTCAAGTCTCCCTGCACAGCCCGCTACTTTTGCCGTAGCGGAAGCGATGTAGAGACTGGTGATATAGCATGCCAAAGAAGCGAGTGAGAGAAGGGACTGAAAAACTATTCCTACAGAGCGAGCTTTCATTTTACTCCATATCCCAGAAATCAAGAGCTGAAAATTGATTGCAATTGCGGTAGATCTACAATTGTAAAATGGAGCGGTCAAGAAAGTGCTAAATGGATGCCACCATATTTTGAGATGCTGCATCAATAGCGAAATCAATAACGAATGAAGCGAAATTAACACATTGCGTGGTTAGTATGGCTGGTTGGATTAGGTTGCAAGTAGCTTAATTGAAAAATGCATTTTACTACTGGAATATACTTCTAGATTTTTTATGAAGTATGAAAAATATTATTTTACGATAATATTTTCCCTTGTTAGTTTCCATATGTTTTAAAAAAGGAGTGAAATAATGGAAATGCTGCTCACTTATACCGGTATACGTAAATGAACAATTTGCCCAGTGGTACACATATGTCCCAATACATCGTCAACGTGTTACATCATCCAGTCTAACTCACACTATCCCTAGAGAACGTAATAAGTTAATTGGTAGCAACTAAATCAGAACAAAAAAACTTAAAAGCAGTGAACCAAAAACATGTTGGTACTTGAGAGCAGTTAAAAGGCGGAATAGTTCAAATGACGTAAAATGAGCCATATCGAGGCAGTTGTAACGCTTCGTCGAGAAAACGACGCAGGTGTTATGAAGGTCGTGTTGATTACAATCGAGGCTTTGCCATGTTGCGTATCGGTGATACCCAACTGAATGAACTTAACTCCTTGGAGAACGTAGTACAAAAGATTTAAAAAACTGTAAGCTACGAACTCGTTCTTTCAATCGTTTTCCAGAAAAACAGTTTCTTGTAACGGCCTTTCGTGTACATGTTGCTTAATTCACATTTCTTAACACCAAAAATAAGCAAGCACGCATCTAATCTAACTCCACTGAAGATATTGCGCAAGTTAAACTTCTTCACTAATCAAGAATTACGAAGCTGTTATGAACCGAGTTAAGGATCGATCCAGCGACGAACAAACAAGAAGTGAAAGCCAGCGACGCCAGCGCCTTTGACCAGCACTCACTGGGAAGGCAAGGGCGTCCATGCTCCCCAGTCGTCAAGAAAAACTAGGAGAAAAATTTGAAAAGCCAAAATAGCTAAACTGCGATCAAGCACGTTACTGTTACTTTTGTTCATTGCAAGAAACGGATGTAATACTTGAAGGCAAAGTCTGGATCAAAGATAATTGGAAGGGTTTTTCAGTGGCTTAGGTTGTTTTCAATATCGTTCTAAAAAGAATAAACGAAGTACACCTAGGAGATCGTGTTAACGTTCAAGTTCAGTTAAGTACAGACTAATTCATCACAGACGCGACACCGACACGGCCAGCAGACGCAGTACTGGCCAGCACAGACACAGTACCGTCTCGCTTCCCTGCAATCGATGTTAAGGGTGACACTGGCGCCAGTGAAGCTCCACGGAATTTAGTAAATGAATACAGAAGTCCATTAGTTCGAAGAGCAGCTATTCGAAGGAAAGTAGATGAATTGTGCGCATATCAGGGAATTTTCGGGACTAAGAGAAAGTAGTATGCGTATGAGTAATATTTCAATAGAAGAATACAGAGGCCTATTAGCCCGAAGAGTAACCATTCGAATGAAGTAGATGAATTGTGCAATTACCAGTGAATTCTCGGGGCTGTTAGAGAGCAAGAAGTATATGTGAGAGCAATATGGAAAGAGTGACGAAATAAAAGGCATTATACTCGTAAGGTAACACAAACGCTTCTGGAATTTTTCACGTCACGAGGTTTTGTACGTTTCCCTATAAAGTTTTCGACCATGCCAACACACATGTAGTTTATCCTTTAATTATTATGAAGTGTCTCCCAATTTACCCAAACGAATGTGCAGCTGCGACGTTCCTATGTTGGGCCAATTTTTTCATTTGTGATTATTATTGGAAAAGAGCAGCCCTCTATTTTGTAATCTCCCATAAAGTCCCTAATTAGAGCAGCCTTTAGAGACGAATTTGTACAGATCCACTTAAATTTTCCTTAATTGAGTGCAGTGTGTTTTTGCTTGTTACCGGTAATTTATTCAAATCCAGTTTTGAGATTTGACGTCAGTTACTTTCTTCTTTTAGAATATTGCGAGTTATAAACGTTTTCCAAAACGTCTTCTTCTAACCAGGTTTAGCTTATTTAGTGTTATTGAGTACTAATGATCGAACATGTCAACGATGTTTCATAGTTATTATTGAACTTAAATCAAAGTCAGAGAAGTTAGAAATATGTTTTCTAACTGCTGTAGTATCTAGAGAAGGAGGATAAAGAAAACAGGGAATGAATGCAACCAAGCGTAATGGTGCACTGGATTGCATAACGCAGTTATTGTGCAGCATTGTGATACAACGTCCTATTGTGATTCCTAACTTTTGCTCCTGGCGTAAAGAGTGTCGGTTTTTACTACATACGTGAATGTGTACGAAAGGAAAATTATTATTAAAACAAGTAGAAAATGCTCTAGAAGTCAATTAAGCAAAATGCAGCCATGGAGAGCTCGATTCGTGTTTTGCTGACCGTAACGAGGGCCACGTATATTAACCCAGACGCACGTCCACCAATATCTAATACTCGTATATGTAGAGTCCTTAATATTAAATTTCTGATCACGGTGAATCTCATTTCATCCCCAGTGTTAGAATCCTCGGTGTGATTTAGGTAGATATAAATCGGCGGAAGCCAAAATTTCATTTATACTCAACTTACATTCGTTATAAGTCCTACAATACATTATTTTCCGCTCTTGGACGTTTATTAATCGCTGTAGAACTCTCAGCTCTTTCTGCTCAGTTGGAAGTCGTCAACCGTAGACTGAAACAATTTGAACGCGTAAAACTGCTAATGAAATATCCCTTCAATTAACACTAGACAATTCTCGATGAGCAACCAACCTGTGTAATATAATCCCGACGGAGACAAAATTTTAAAATTACCATCAAAAGCTTCAAGGGAATGTCATTCACAAGGAAAATTTGGGAAAGTTCAAACTTTTACAAATTGTTAGTCGTTTTCACGCGCGTTAGTTTGCCTGAGGGTTACGTTACTACTGCACGCAGAAAAGATTAGTCCACGCAAAACAAGGTACTCAAAAGGAGTACATACTGAGAGTCGACTGTCCTGACGATGGTACGGGTTGAGAATCGTTTGAGGCTCCCTTCACTGAGCCCATCCTTCCTCCCTCAGCCCTTCGCGTCGCCTCTTCACCTAATGATTTTCCTCGGCTTCCTCTCGGCGAACCCAATGTGGAGTAGCCTCTCGGAAATTTCTCACTGGCTATGTAAGGAGAAACTGGAGTCCTCGATCCACTCCAACCCCTATCTAGTGTTCCATACCCTGATCCAGGAGTCACAGGCCTTGAGCGGACAACTCCTCTCTCGTTGAGGTATCCGCAAGGGTAGTCAAAATCCGTCAGATTTCCAGTACTACGAGCGTAATTTCGGTTGTCCAGAACCGACACGGGCTTGTAGTCACCGTAGGGACCGGGCCCTGGTGAACCGCCCCAAATGACACGGGAATTTGCCACCGGGATGGACGGGCTCCTGTACATGGAGCCTGCGTCTGGGTATTGGTCGTGAGGCACACCCGGTCCACCTTCTCCCGAATACACATGATCTCTACTCTTGGAGAGACCATAGGCCAGGGCAGAGGCGTTCGTGAGTTTAGCCGTTCTAGGCGCTTCAGTTGAAGATATGGTAAAAGTTGCGGAAGTGATTGTTTTCGTATTGGTTGGTTCAGTTGTAGATGGCACTTTTTCATCCGTATCGGGTGGGTTCACGTGCAATGATCCAGTTTGGACGTTTGGTGCTGAGGTTGGAGTGATTTGTTGGACGGGGATTTCTTCCGCTTGAATTTCTTGGGGAAGGTGAGAGGGAGGGAGGGAGGCATCAGGAGAAGGACCATAAGCAGGAGTCAGCGACCGCTTCCGTTTGAAACAACCTGTAAAGAATTGTAAATGATCAATGCAATGAATTAACAATACCTGGGTACAAAACAAAGTTTCTCCTAAGGGTAGCAGCAAAATAGTAGGTCTTCCTCAAGACAAACTAGAAATTTGTAGATATATTTTCCCACAGACAACTCGATGAAGTGGAGTGGGCACAAGTAATGGTAGCCCATGTATGGTCGTTACAATGTACTGTAGCACTAGAAAATCAGAAGTTGGACTATCCTTACTTGCAAGTCATGTTTTATTAGGCCTCCTCAGTACGCTGCTGTGCAATAATAAAACGCCATAAGAGTTTAGTAACAAACGTGCCGCCCACCAATAAGATTTAAATTTAACTATTTTAGATATACAGGGTGATTTTTATATATTGGTCCTAAAAAAATCTATAGTGACTTCCAAAATAACGGATGGATCTAAAAAAAACACAGCTGTTAGGGATTCTGAGAAATACTAGTTTTACTTCAATAACTTTTTTGAGTGCAATATTCTTCATGTGCTGCACCCCTGAGAGCAGACAAGAATCGGCGCGAGAACTGAAGTGGTTCATTGCGGCGCTGGCGAGATCTGGTCCAATTACCTGGATTTCTACCGCGGTAGATGCCTTGAGTTGGTGTTTTCCTTCGTTTCCATTATTTTGAAAGTTATTAGAGATTCCTTCAGGACCAAAATTTAAAAATCACCCAGTATATTAACCCTTAATATCCGATTTTTCAATTATCTCTGAAAGATTAACTGATACGTTTGTTTAAATTCCACATTACTGAACGAAACTGCTATTTCTGCGCAATCATGAGAAAAGTTCTACCTGTAATTTGATTTTATAGTAAAACACACTATCGACTGTGCAGAAACATGTATAATTAGGATTTGTGCATAACAATGAAGAGAAAGCAAAAACGATTGAATGATTTTTTTACGGTTTAGTAAGATTAGCCCACGCCGAGCTTTGTTTAAACATGACGTGATGCAAGTACCGCTGGGTGAAAACCTGTTTGAATCTCTCAAATGCACGAAAGAGTGCAAGATAACTGTTCAAGATCCGAAGGGTGTATTGGTATTTGAACCTATTGCACTACTGAAGAAATAATAAAAACAAGTATAGAGACATAAGCGACACTGCAGATGTGTTACCACCATAAGACAACGTAGAGACGCTCGCAAACCTGCTCTTTTACAGGCGCAAGCACGTCCGGACTACGGCACTCCTTTGCCGCTCCCGCCGGATCTCGAACTGGTTAATGCTGCGATTTTTTTGCAAGTCCGTTTATTTCTCGCAGTTTTTGTGCCCTATTAATTTTGAGCTTGAGGCAGCGGGTGACTCAGAGCTGGGTAGCCTGGCTACCGCGATGCCTGAGCCTGGGTCGGGCTGGGGTATAGGGGGTGGTCCATGAGCTAAGCCAGATGCAGGCACATGACCTTTTTGAAAACAGAAATTTTCATGCTGTGTAAACAAACCCGTCGCGTACGATACTGAGGAAACTGTATCCGGAGCAGTGAAGCAGTGAGTTGACGGGTGACCAAATCAAATTTTGGAATGAAAATGAAAATTAAATCAATGCGATAACACCACTGATGTGAAGATACTCTGAATGACTACTCTGATATGAAAAACGTGTCCTACACGCGACTTTCAACGAAAAACGTGTCGACAATGCTTGTTTATTTCATCTCAAGGTTTCCTCAACTTGTCCTAAGGTAGTTAATACAGCCTTGAACAGGGCACTGTTTACTTAGTGGACATGTGATATGAAGGTACCAACTACCAGCGGACGACAAGAATGGTCAAAGATAAGATGCGTAACATCACATTTGTCAGAGGTGACATGAGTGGCGACTGACGCGCTCGTTTGTAAGGAAGAGCTATCTAAGGCAGGAGTTACAGCCTTATCAATTACAATGCATCTAGTTATATACTGTAAATACCAAGCAGCGCACACGCTACCCTTCGAACTACAGATATATTTATGAGAAGAAACTACTGCTACGATCACGGAGGAACACTACGGTAATAAGTTGAAGAATTTAGGTCCCACGCTAACATGTAATTGTCAACGAGCGAACAGAGAGTGAGGATTAGGACCGTTATAAAAACATTGCTAATTTTCATCAGTATTTTCGAGTTAAATGAGAAAATACAATAAAAATCTTGGGTAATTCCAGATCTATCAAAAAATGAAAATAGCTTGGGTAATTTAAGGTCCATTAAAGAATGAAAATTACTTGAATAATTCCAATCCTTTAGAAACTAAAAATTGTTCGGGTAATTCCAGGACCATTAAAAAATTGCTTGGGTTACTCTTCATGCATTAAAAAATGCTAAGACAGAGGGCGATGCTGATAAAATTGATAAATCAGCGTGTGTTTGGGCGTGAAAAATTCCTCGCATCTTACATTACTTTTTTCCTCACCCGACAATAGTGACCTCTCAATATAACCATCACGCAAAAATTCTTCAAATATTATTGCAAAAAGCATAATTTATATCTAAACTGCTAAACGAATAACAGCGCTTGCAGAAAAGCATAACAAGGAATAAATAATCTCGACCTGCAGTACCACAAACCGACCTTGGCTAGAGGGGAGCCCAGGCAGAATACAGCTCCCATTGCACCTGCACCCACTTCAAGTTTGTCGAAGTCCTGCTAAAAACACGCACCAAATCCTGCATGGCAGCTCAACTAGCTCCTGTACCAGACGCAAGACACAATGGATCGTGCTAAATTTGAATCTACATACGTATAAAACTCAGATCTTGTTTGTTTGGTTGGTTGCTCGTCACCGCCCACACGTTCTTCAGTAGTTGTAAAATGGGGCTCAATTCCATACTTTTAAAATAAGCAAAAGAAAATTTTAAATCTCTTTTTTATGTTACAAATACTTTCAATTTGTCACTAACACGTGGAGAGGTATTGACGTTCTTCTTGGCTCACTTTATTTTTCACAGAAAATATTGAAACATTTCAAACAACTTGAATAATTTCAGCAATTCATTTATTTCAAGGGAATAAGTCAATGCTGTTTCTTAAGGCTGTTGCAAACGACATGTTTGCATATAGTATTTCATGGGCTTGAATAAGTTCAGGGAATTAAAGGGCATCTAATGAAAGCTCTATAATTAGTTATTCAATTATGCTCAACCTAGGACACTTAGCCTTGACGCACGTTAAGTTGATCAATAAATGGGTTCAGTCAGAAAGCGATGTATAAATTAATAATTCTTTGGATAAGTCAAATAATAATGTTACACGCTACAAAAAACTTAGGATTAATTTCATTCTGCAGTAAATTACCGTATAAATATCTGTCATCCAGGTGAAAAGTTATTTTCGAAAATGTAAGTTCATCAAAACTTTGATAAAAATAAAAATTCAATGTTCGTTTTGAAAGCTTTGTAAGATATTCTTCACAAATTTCAGCAAGGATCGAATTTCAAGTTTTGGTTCCAATGAAATGGAAACTGTTGAGACCGTGCTTTTGAATAATAGTGGTACGAATTTACTTCGACTACTGGCTAAATGATCATGATAGCCAGTTTAAACAATTTAAACAATTTAAACAATTTATCTACCACAGGTGATACAGAGGTAGAATGTTTCTTAAGTCTAGTACAATGGTCAAAT
>JACJUY010010399.1:0-29146 GCA_014220935.1 Platorchestia sp. MABIK
ATTGCTTCGCGAAAGCGAAGGGGTCCACATTTGCTGTTAGCTGGCGACCCCGGTGGAAAAGCGACCACAAACAATAATAATAATTCATCAGATGTCGTGACATTTTAATCTAGGAGATGGGATTCAGCAACTTTTCTATCCTTTTCTGTGCACTAGATCAGGCACGTGTTCAAGGTTCATGTAGTAATTTAGTAGCATTTTGTTTTAGAGATAAGTGTGTAGGATGCACACTTTTTTTAGGAGAGGGTATCAATATTAGGTTTACAAAAAGAAAGGCGTGTCTCAGACCTCTTATTCTAAATGCCGTTTGATAGTATTTGTTTTCATTTCTCATATCAGATAGGTACTTCTTATACTCCTTACAGCGTTTTTTCATCTTCAAGTTTACGCTGTTCCCTTAGTCGGCGGCACATACGCCAAATCTGTTTGTGCCTCTTTTATCACGACTGGAGATGCCAGTATTACTGAAGAGGTAGGAGAAAAGAAAAACGGTTCATAAATGTTGAAATATGATTTATTTTTATTAAGAAAATAGAGGTTGGCTATGCTTTTTCTCCCTGTGAATAAGTAGTATCAGATGCATGTAGCAATAATGAAGTTAGGTAATGGGAGTATGAGCATTTGAGAATTATATATTGGGCTATCAGGAATAAAAGAAGCTACGTCACTTTTCTGTCGTTGAAGCTATATCTTGTCATTATCTCAGGAGTGGACGAGTGCTTGAAATGCCGGGCATTAATGCTGATGTTGACATATTGTTCAGTTAGCAAATTTCACACTAAATACGACTCGACACTCACTAATAATGATGGTGTAACGGAAACGATTCAGATCGTTTGATCTCATTTACCATTATATTCCCAATAGGGCGATTCTTTGAGAATCTCGCCTTTAGTTTAGAAGAGTGGTTTCTTAACCGGGTTGCACCCACGTTAACCTCGCACATTTTCATGTACGTGTGTTGCAGCGTCCGTGTGCGTGAAGAGTGCGTCATGTGCACTGATCCAGAGTTAACTCATTGCCAAAAGTCGATGTATCGTCTAACTATAATGAGTTACAAGATGTCACAATGCAGTTCGGTTATGCAATTACTTACAAAAAAGTGCTGGTCGTGATTTGGAAATGGCCATGCAGAGTGCGAGCTTATATGCAATATGGAAGGAATTCAATTACCAAATAGTTTTGAATTGTAATTAAATACACTGATGAGAGCGCATAAAATTTTTCACTAAAATTTTCTAAGTAAAGTGATCGAATTAATTTGGCGTGAATATGCATGAAAGACAACTTACAAAATGCCTTGGCACTAGAATACTTTTATTTATTTGATGTTATAAAGCGCATGTTAATTGTTCAAATTAACTACCAATTTATGAAAGTGACTAAATGAGATTTGCATCGTTAACAATACATTGTGACATACGGTAGAATCGAAGTAACTGCTGTCATTTGGTCTAATTCATTATATAATATGTGTCATTGAAGACGGCTGTGACTTTTAAGTGGAAAATGAAACATAGAGTATTTTATTCCATCATTAAATGATACTTATATGGCATAGCTATACCATAATAAATGCTTGCACCAAAGTTGTGTCACACAGCGACATGTGGCAGCTATTGAAGGGAGCCATACACGCACACGGACTCTCATATGCACACAGAAGGTGCGAGGTTGACGTGGGTACAACCGGGTTCGACTCACCGAACCCCTGGGTTCGGCTTGGTACAATTTTTGCACTAATGCAGTATATAGTTTTATACATATATTTTGAACTTGAAGAAAAAATCATATTTTATTTTTCCAACTACTAAGGGTTCGATGAATTGAACTTGTGTTCAGTACCTCGAACAAGGTTAAGAAACACTGGTTTAGAATCAAACGCTTTCATCCTTTGAGTCACGGTTGCACTACGTAACTGTTCATTAGGATTCGGCAGCTTTTACTGGTTTACTTTTTACCTCTTGCTCTAACTCCTGGAGCTAATGAGACCCCTTCAGTGCGGCAGATTTGCTGTGGTGCAACCTATAACTCTGAGGTACTAGATTGATTTCTGTGACACTAGATTGATTTCTGTGACTCACGATGCTTGCACTTGTTTTTGTTTAAAAAAAATAGAAAAAACTAGAGATTATATTTCGTTAAACGTACCTGAATGAGGAAACAATTCCTTAAAAGAGTTTTTATCTTATACTCTGTCGTACGTTCTGTGAGTCTATTTCTAAAAACCTCTAAGGATATTGAGCGTTTGCCATTTATTTTTTGTCCCCTTAGAGGGAAACAACTATTGTTTAAATAAGAAATAGCACTCTCAGGTAATGTGTAAGGTCTCGAGCTGAAAGTTAGGTGGGCCTTTTTGATGAAATAAAGCGTTTTTGGTTATGTTGAGGACTTTTTTTTTCGGTTCACTGCCGTCCTATTTTTCAGCATCTACTTTCTTCTTCAACTTTTATCTTGTTTGATAAACTTTTCTCAACTTACTGTTTCTATGCACCTTGTGCATGGATTTCACGTTCCCTTTATCTCCATACTAAATAGTGCCTTCTTTCTTCCTCTCTTTGGAACGTCTTTGTTGCGGTTAGGGGGGTTTAAATTAATTATCTATTATTGGCGGTGTACCTATTTCTAAGAATCTTTTATAAGTATGCTAAGCGTTCGTCCTTTATTTTGTTACAAAAAAAATACTTAACAGATACTACCAAATGAGGAAATATCCTATGAGTGCTGTTCTCTCTAGCACAGGATAGACAAGCCTAAGCCTTTTGGAAGCGTAAAATTATTTCGATTCCTGTAAAAGTATCTTAATTCGTTTAAATTAGGTCATTAGTAATCATTAATATACATTTCAAATAAATGAAGCTCGCCAGTTCGTGAATTAATTTCGGAACGTTTGTAACATGCAGAGTTCGACTAAATTTGTTTAAAAATTGATAAGGCAATGTATGGATTATTAAACAACGATCGGTGTCTCTTAACTTGAGCTGTTCAATAATTTTTGGCTTGGTTAGCAGTGTGAGAAAAAGTAATTTCACTTTATGCAGTATTGAGCATTTCTCTTCCACAAATTAATTCATACTTGAGTTTTGAAGCTTGTTGAATAGACTTGCGTATTAATCCCGGGTGCCATTTGAGTACATAAATGATCAATCAAATAAATACCCCTGTCCATAGTAAACGTCAAATTTGAGATTAGTGCCAGTTGTAGCTACAGAACTTGTACTTGTAGGTATCAGTGTATCGAAATTAGATTATTAGTACGGAAGTGATACATGAGACTTAATTAGCAATTTCTGCACGTGTTATACGCGTATACATGACCTATGTGAGTGTAGAATGTGTGTGGCTGTGATTTACTGAAACAAATTTAGCTTCTAAGTTACAAGTTATCTCTCTTTACTAAAGTCGATCATTGCTTCATTTCTGTTTAATTCAAGTCGTGAAAAAGTTTCAGCGCTTTTGGAATCATTGAGTGAAAAGGTGAAAAAATATCTTAAGGCTTATACTTATACCCTTACGTTTTTGGCAAAAACTTGGTATTATGAATATGTCGGAAATTTGTGTGCACTTAGTATTATTTTGAATAGGAGCTCAAAAAAAACGTTTGATTGATTCCTATATCCGCACGCACAGTCGGAACTTCTTTATCGGAAGTAGTCTGTGTTGTCTAGCCATTTCGCACCAGGTACACTTTTTGCCGCTGAAGCTTGGGTTTGGAGTCCGGGATAGTTGGTTGATGTATTCAATCTAACTTAGATATATCTATCAAGCCATGGGTCTTGATTTACCAGCGGTAATTTTACATTGATTTCAAGAGTTCCTAGCGGTGCAAGAATTGTTATTCCCGTGAATCAAGATAAGCACTTCCATCAGATTTTTATTTACCGATTGAAAAATTATACTGGAGCTTAATGATGTTCAAATCTAATCAGCATGTGTATAGCTGTCTTCATTCGAAAGTGAAGTATTAAAATCTGCCAATACTCGAAATTTAGATGTATATTTTTCATCAAGCCCCCTCTATCGGACGTACCGTCGCTGAGTAAGAGTATTTTCATTGCAGCTCTTTATTTTCTCGTGTGACAGGCAACCCCTAAATCTAACCGAGTGAGTTTTCATTAGTGTTTTCTCAAGAGGATCAATATTTTTAGCCCTATGGGATAATTTTTCTCTTTTGAAATCGGTATTTAGCACTACAGGATAATTTTTCTCTTTTGAAAAAAAGTTGAAGAAAATGTGAGGGGAATGTAGAGCAAAGAATTTGTACATAAATAAAATCAATCTAGCTGCTCACCTTGCTTCTTCTTCTTCCAAAGATTGAATCATTTTTAACACCCTCTTGCCGACTGGTTTTGTTAACTAATGACGCCTTCTAGTTTTAATTTAAAATTTTCCATTGTTCTATGATTATCTCGTTTATGTGTATTCGCTTCATTAATGTTTATTTCTGTAAATTTTACGGAATTCATGGGAACACTCTAGGGGAGTGACAGCGTGAGGATCGGCTGATTGCTATACTGACGCATAGGTGACGTTACTCTGTTGAGGAGTTCTTGATAATATCTCCTGTTCTCTAACAGGCATGAAATTCTTGGACTTGTATTCCTCGGAAGCACCACTTGCTTGTAATGTGAGCTTAATTATTTCTGCACTTGTAACGCGAGCCTAGTTATGTCATGTTTAGGGTTTGTTAGGGTTTGTTGCCTAGCTTGCTCTAGTTGCTCTCTAGTGGACAGTAGATATTTTAATCAGTTTTCGCCTGGAATACCTGTGTAGTCCTCGCGCCGCGTTGCGAACAGAAGTATTACCTGCTGGAGTAATGATACCAAATACTGAAATGTATCGAAGTTCGATTTTAATAAAGTTGTGTTCAGTGAACGGAAGTGGTAGGTCAAACACTCAATACATCACGCGGTAGATTCATGAATCTTAGGATTCTTTCAAGAGATAAATGTCGCGCGGGTCATGTAAATAACCCTGTTGCTAGATGTAATTAATTTTGTTTTCGTTGCCTTGTTCATTTCGGTGTATGCATTATGACCTAGAGGAAACACGTTCAATATCAACCATTTTTCCAAGTTTTTACTTATTTTGTCATGAACCAATAGTATGACGATAAATTCTATGAGCATTCTTGCACGCAATGACTACTAAAAACCTATTTCGAACTTAATTTGTTGAATTTTTAAAATGATCCTTGTGCTAGTGTTGTTGAATATTCGAAATTATCATCAATGTGCTAGTGTTATTGAAATGATCATCCCTATGCTGGAGTCGTTGAATATTTTAAGAGATTATCTCTACGAGGATCAGTTTCGTCTGCATCACAACAAGCGTAAACTGTCCTCCAGTCAGTGGTTTTTGAAGTTTTTATTTTTCATTCACTAGTCTGACGTCGTTGTGGTACAAGAAATCAATCTTGTAATTAACTTCGATTCATCACAATTAATTTTCTCTTCAACCTTTCTACTTCACTATAGTCAACGTAGCTTTTAAAAATGAAGGGAAATAAGTAAACAGGGTGTATTTTGAGTGACGTATATGTATAAAATTAGCTACAAATTAATTCTAGATGACAAAATTTCACGTCTCCTCTCGAAGACAAAATTCAAGGCCAATTATGAGTTGTATGAGCGTAGACTTTGCATGTGACCGTAATGAACAGGGTTATGTGAACGAGAGCGAGCAACACTGGAAAATGATTTAGGATATAATTTGAAATCTGGGGTATGAAGTAACCCCAGTTCCGTGATCTTACAAGAGCATCAAACTATAAATAAGACGGAATTACAAATCTAAAGCCATGCAAATGCTTTCAGCGTTCTAGAAAACACAACAAGCAACGTGAAGTGCTCTATAAAATTCAGAGTCTGGAATGAATAATACGCCCAATAGAGGAAATAAATAGTCTCCTGACGAATGTTCAGCAAAAAAAAGGAGCATGTCCGGTGAGAAGAACAATTAGTGCCTAGATGACAAGTAAGTGAATTCGTTAAAATTACAACACGTCTACCATCTACACGTTATTTAGTCTCAGGTCACGAGTACATTCTCATATTGCCTGTCGTCGGAAACGTTCGATACAGGCTCAGTCTTGTCTAAAGGACATGTCTGTCATCACAACACAGCCACAAGTGGCAAATGGTCACGTAGCTCAGCGCAATAGCATCTGTTAACACCAATACTCCAAAACTGTCACGTTACTTCTATTACACCAGCATTCCAAGCCCGCACACAGAATTGTGTCGAGTTTCGCAGCAAGGAAACGATTTTTCAAGCCTTAACGCTGCCAGACAGAGCAGTACCGCGTGCTTACGATACGAAGCAACGCTACCGCAGCATTGAATAGCGTTCTCGTGAAATATGTGAACCAAGCAATACTGAATTTGAGGAGCCAGTGACCTTTATCTCGTCGTCAATGGAAATAAGAAATTGGGAAATATGACGGGGGTCAAACGAAATTAGCAAGGTTTGAAATTTGTATAATTCAATACACCAAATGTACGTATTACATTAAATACATATTCGACACGGGACCCAGCTTCCAAATCTTACACGAGAAATATTACAACTTTGGATATACTGAAGTTAGAGACAAATTTTTACAATGAATAACTTAAGACGCACTACGTACACGAGCACAAGTTTTGCTCACGTGGGCACGAGTCGCATCTGTGGTGTAAACGTAACGGAATAATTTAGCTACGGTACACACTAGTGCTCGTCTTTACACTCATGTCACGCATCGACGTTCATGACCGCAGTAATACTTACGCAAACACAAGTGATCATGTTAATACCAGGATTCTTGTGCCTACCGACACTACAAGCATGAGCACCAGGGACACTCGTGAAAAGCACCCAACCGCACCCTAACTCCTAGTGAAGCACGAGCCAAGGTTAGCGCAGGCCCGCCCTACGCACAAGGTTTGTGCAGGCCCGCCCTACGCACAAGGTTTGTGCAGGCCCGCCCTACGCACAAGGTTTGTGCAGGCCCGCCCTACGCACAAGGTTTGTGCAGGCCCGCCCTACGCACAAAGTTTGCGCAGGCCCGCCCTACGCACAAGGTTTGTACAGGCCCGCCCTACGCACCAAACCGTGCGGCGCGCTTGAGTTTGGCCGCCTCCTCGCTTGAGCCCTCGACTGTGATGAGCGTCTTACCGCTCTTGGAGATGACGGGAGCGGCGGGCTCTTCATCCGACGCTGCCGGTGTTGTTGTGGATGAGAACTTGGCGGCACGCGCAGCCAGCACCTCGGCGCTCGTCACACTGCAATGTCAAGAAAATGTTCCTTCACATACTGCTTGACTTGAAGGACGCTCAATGACCGTATCTGTGATACGAGTTTCACCAGTGCACAAGTACAAGAGTATTTTAATTGCGGGTAATATTGGGATGGATATAGTAGTTTATTATCCACATCTGCAAGATTTATCGAATCCCGTCATTTTTGACCGTTGTGTGCACTAGTATCTTATTACTGAAGTAGAGCGCGGACACCGACTACCCACAACATTGCTGGTAATGCAACGCGATTTTCAAAGTATTATAAAAATATATAAAATCACTATAATACAAGAGTACGTGTTATATTTCCCTCCTAGATCAAAGAGCGGGTGTTGATGAAAATTATGAGCCTCATCTCAATGACTGCTCTCTGTTAAGAATACGTAAAATGATCAAAAGATGCACACTGTTGATAAAAAAACTGTTGTCTAGATGTTCATTTTACAGTTTGAGTTTTGAGAATATTTTCAATTTACCAACATTAGACATAATAAATAGACTTCAGATGTTTAATTAAACAGAAACTACCAAATGAGAGAGTAATGTTACTTTTATACATAATAAGAGAGTAACTTTTATACTCAGGAAGCCCCTACGACATCACTGGCATGGGACCCTCAATCGTTAGATAGAGATCGTCGTCTCAAACTACAGGTCAACAATTTTTAAAACTGATCAATTATTAGACACCCTTGTTGACCCAACTTCCCTGAACACTTGAACACACCTTCGAGAAACCTGATGTACCCCACACACCTGATTGCCTAGAAGGTTCGGGCACATTTTTATACTTTACACTGATTACATTGTATATGAGATAATTTTACCTAAATTCTCAATTAGAAACCTACGACTCACTCTTAATAATTACACTGAATATCCAGTAATTTTTCATCTGAATTTTCCATGAGAAACCTACGACTCACTTTTACTGATTATACTGAATGGGCAGTAATTTTTAACTGAACTTTCCAAGAGAAACCTACGACTCACTCTTTCTTTGGTCCCTCGGCGGCTGCAGCACCGAATCTCTCCTGGCGCGCTTTCTTCTTCTCGTCAATCTCGGCCTGAAAATTGTTCAAGATTTATAAAAATACTCGCAGAAACACAAAAGGAAAATCCATTCAAGAAAAAAATCTTCAACATTATTACAGTAATTTAAACCAACTAAATATAGAACAGGTATAAATAATTCGAAGACATAAGGGGAAATAAAATCTCACACAACAAACAAGGCACCACGATATAAAAGTTATTGTACTCTTTCAAACTTCATTTTATAAATATAACGAATGGTTGAAAAGTCGGAGCAAAATGCCTTGCACTCAAACAAACTCTCAAATGTTTCCCCCGCACCTCAAGTTGAGATAAACAGAAGAGACAGTAAAGAGATGACAAGTTCTGATGAAGATCTATACTTTCATAAAAAAGTTCAAACTGTCATGCTGATCAGGTGCACCAAGACACCAGATAGCACACAACACCGTGAAGGTTGTACTAGAATAGTACTCTACAGTTCTATTCCGAAAAGCCAAAGGAGCAACTAAAATAGATTCATTACTTTTCTTGATAGGAACAAGACGAAGAATGTGATGCGACAAAATATAGCGTAATTTTCCTTTAGTGGTTGTAACTTCCTTTCACTGAAACAAGTTTTTTAGAAAAAGAATGCTATGCAACCAAAATGTTTTCATAACTTTCCTTTACTAGAGCAAATTACTTGGGAAGAGAAATTGATGTGACCAAAGAGGATTCAAAACTTTTTTTGACTGAAACAGGTAATTAGGTTTTTTTAGAAATAGAATGGGAGGAGAAAAAACTGCCTACAAAAAAAAAGTGACTCACCGTTGTGAGCATCTTGGCAGTGGTCTCTCCAAAGCGGGCAGCGCGAGCCTTGAGTTTGTCGACGTCAATGGTCTGTGGGGAGATTAAATTAGGTCAATTATAAGTTAGTTAAGAGCCTCCCTACCCCAACAAAGGTGTCCCAAAGAGAGCAAGGAAGAAGGCAATATTTAGAATTGAACTAAGTGATCTAAGAATCTCTGAACAAGGTGTATCCCCACACAAGATCGCCTGCGTATAGAAACAAGAAGTCAACAAAGAAACTTGTAAAACAAAATAAAATTTGAAAACGAAAATAATCGATGCTGAATAAAAAGACAGCAGTGAATAAAAGAGGTCATAGAGAAAGAATTTTTTTTATTTAAACAAAAAGAAGGCCTAACTTTTAGCTCGGGACCTCCTCACATGTTCTCGCTGGGAGTGCTTATTCCCATAGATTCAATAGTTGTATCTCCCTAAGGGGAACTAACACCCACAACAAACAACAATCAATGAAGGGTGAAACACCGACACAGAGCGCTTGGCAGGCAAGTGGAAAGCCAGGGAAGAGCTCTGACGGAAACTAAAGCACACAACAATCAATCCATCAATTGAAGGGTAGTACTCACGCCGACGTCCATAGAGAGCTTGCCCGGCTTGGCGGTGCCGTTGGAGGCAACACCGAAGCGCTCAGCTCGCTTCTGTTTGACCATCGTGTCGCTCGCCACGCCAAAGCGCTCCGCCCGCAGCTCCAGCGCCTGCAAGCAATTAAACGCTCACATTAAGGGAAGCAGTAAAGGATTATTGTCAGTACTGGTGTACATGGCCAGTCAAAAATGACGTGATTCGACTGGAACAAATCTTGCGGATGTGGATGACAAATATATCCATCCCAATAGTACCCGCGATTAAAATATTCTTGTACTTGTGCACTGGTGAAACTCGTATCACAGATACGGTCATTGAGCGTTCTTGTGAGCGCCACACAGAGACGGACCAACTAACCAATCAACAACTGTATTATTAAATAGTGAATAATTCAGGTTTAGCCAAAATCAGTTAATTATAGAACTGGTATCATCGCTACAATTTGTAACATATTGAAGTTATACATGTGAGTATGAGTCACGTGAATGGACTGTAAATGAGCTTTTCTGCCCAAAAAGACATACGTATTCATCACGAAGACTTAGTTGCATGTACCATTGAAGATGAAAATAAATCTAAGCAATTGTTTTATTATATCACACTACAGTTCTTAAATTTTTTCTCATTAATTTACATTAAATACCTCATTTTGTTGCAAGCATTGTTGCATAAAGGAATAACTCGTATGGCTTCACGACACTAGGCCCGTAAAAGTAAACTTTCGATAACATTATCACTAGTATTATTTCTGTTCATTGAAGTACTGGTTTATAACACAACATTAAATATCTTTTGCAAAATTTGGAAATTCAAGACTCTCAACAGCGAAAAAGTACGGGAAATTTGGCCAAAAACGGCAGGATCCTTTGTATTTACAAACTGAATGTCAACTTCAATTACAGATTTGGCAAAAAGTTTTGTGGATCGTGAGACATACGTTCTTTATAAAAAAACTGCTTGCAAAGTGCCAGTTAGCGATCAGCTAGTTCATTTCAAGCAGTATCTACTTATCTTCAAAACTTTTGTTCGAGTATCGTAATTTGTATTCTTATTTTACATTTGCTATTAGAATATAAACATTGTAAAGCGCACATTTCACAACCTGCGTTCCTAATGGACCGGACCTACCACATTTTGCAATATTTTGCTGTCAAGGGTCTTAAAATATGACAAGCAGGTTCCAAATACACACACCAGCAAATCCTGCAAAATTGACGTGTTTCTCGTCATATACAGGAGAATATTTACTTACTCAGAAAGTTTTGTTGAATTTCGAATGATCGAGCAAAAATGAAAAAAATCACCTATGGGTATCCCCTTCTTGGTGATTTAAAATCATTCACAACGAACTATCTTCGATGTTGCGTTTTCTATGCTCGAAATAGCACGTCTTGAATTTTGATGTTAAACCCTATGATTTTTCCTTGCATGAAGTGAAAATCCTTGAAAAAAAAAGTGTGTCGATTTTTCCTTGAAAAGTTCAAATTAACCATTATTACTTGAACATAAATCAGGAAAAATTTCAAACTGATTCATGTGCATGGTTTAAAATTCGTATTTCCGTCATTATATTACAATAACCAGACTATATTAAAGTGTGGCGCAGAAGTCACTTCATCATTTTGAACATTTATTACACAACTAATGCAGCAATAAAAATTCATTGCAAGTGATGTGAAAAAAATCTTCCAAGATTGATTATTAACATATGATATTCTTTAAATGTTTAAATGAAATACGCGTGCAAAGTGTCTTTTCCTTGTTGATGCTCTGCAAACTTTAACAATTGTGTTACTTGAATTGTATTTGGAAACAGTTTTAAATCTTTTGTTAGGATGCATTGCAGTGACCTTTGCGAAATTAATTTCTGGTCGACTGGAATTTCTAGTCTAGTACATAACACAGTTAAAGTCTAGTCAACGTTTTTTAATGTACTGTAACACTCAATGAGACCCGTTGAATTACACCTGCACTTCGTACTGATCTCGGTCTGCCGGAGCGTTCTTTGTCTGCTGTCAAGCTGAAATCTCTGAATCTTGAAATCATTGCAATAATGCAATGTTTGGAAGGCCTTTGTTGATTCTTACACAGTCTCTCTGTACTGCAACTAACGATCCATTGCGAGAAAAAAAAATTTCTGCTATCTTTGGTCGTTGCTCTACTTCGGCATTTTAGGGATATGATAATTGTGCAAATTTTGATCACGAAATATGCTTCAAATCTGTATCACTGAAACAAGGCATGAAACTTGAAGATTTTTCTCTTTCATTTTGTATGCGAGGCATTTTTTGATAGCTGAATTAGTTGTGCAATTAATGTTCAAAATGATGAAGTGACTTTTGAGCCACCCTGTAAAACGAGAGAATAATTGAAATCAAGCAGCCTCATATCACATGTGGAAACTCATGATGTAAATAACTATTAACATCAAAAAAGAACAAAATTACAAAAATACCGTCATCCACAAACAAAATGTCCAAACAATCCAATAAGGAACTCGAAGGCCACACGCAGGTCACTCACAGATTTAGCAGGGGCTTCCTCATCCCCATTTTCCTTGTTGGTGTCATCCACCTTCGGGATTTTGTTTGGCGGTTCCCCGACTGCTGCTGCTTTGGCAGGGGACTTGGCAGCAGCCCCGGGCTTGACGGCCGGCTTGGCAGCAGCTGGTTTAGCGGCAGCTGGCTTGGCAGGAGCAGCTGGTTCAGCAGGGGTCTCTGTGACAGCTGGCAGAGCAGCAGAGCGCTTCAGTGCCAGCTTCTTGGTGGAGCCGCGGGGCGTTGCTGCGGCGGCTGATGGTCTGCGGGGTCTGCTTGGGGTGGCGGTCGCCTGCAACAACGATTTTATTTTAAAATGAGGCTTTATTTCAAATCACAATGTAACAAGAATAATGGATAGCGGTTGCTTGCAAAAATGCCTAGATATTAATATTTGGCTATCTAAGATCAGAATGTAATGAGAACAATGGATAACGGTCGCCTGCAATAATACCTCGATTTCAACATTGAGCATTATTTCAAATCACAATGTAATAAGAACAATGGATTGCGGTCACCTGCAACAATGCCTATATTTCAATACTCAGCTGAATTTTAAATCACAATCTAATGAAAACAGTGAGTTTGAATAGTGTATTTCGGTGATAATGATGGAACGGATGTTCAAATGAACTCTTTCCTGTGGTGTAAAGAGCTTTCTCAGATCACAACATTTCAAAAACCATGGATACAAATACTTTATTTCAATGAAAATGACGGAAAACGATGTTCAAACTCTTTACCTTGGGTGATATTTACGGTCCAAATCCTACTTGGGAAATATCATTACTTGGCAACTATGTACCCAAAAAGAACAATCTGGCAACTATGATCCGGGTCACTATTAGCACCTAGAGAAAAGTTTACCAGCTAACACCTCCAACACAACTCATGAATGCCATGGCACGTCTGCTGATAGAAAGGGGTGAAAAATAAGATTTTAGAGCTTGAGGAACAAGGGCTGTGCACTGAGAGGATAAAGAACAAGACTTTAACACATTGACTGCGATGGGTTAAACTGAAGTTTAGTATTCAACTCAAATTTAAATTCATAAGTTGTTAGAAATTTTATAAACATCAAACATTAACTGGGTTCATTAAATACCACTAATTTTAACAGATCCATTGAACAACTTTCAACAACAAAACCCCTCACACCGGTTTCCAAAAGCCGCGTCATGGACAAAAGCCACGCCATGGACAAAAGCCAAGTCAGGTAACAGAAGCTTTTCATGGACAAAATATTCAATGATCGCAGAACTAAGCAGACCTTTTCAGCAGCAGCTAGGGCAGCGGCCTCCTCCATGGGGGTCATTTTGCTGTCCTCGTCGTCGTCGTCTCCTGCGAGGATCTCGTCCTCGTCAAACTCCTCGTCGTCGTCCGCACCGCCCTCCAGGCTAACACCTGAACGGCACCAGGACGAGTAAACCAGCTTACAAACTCGAATTCAACGTCTTCAGAATATATGTAATGAAAAAACGAAGTTTAAAAATTGCTGGGTCTTTCAAGGTCTTCAAAATGAGTACAATAAAAAAATTGAAATTTAAAATTGCTGGGTCTTTCAAGGTCTTCAACATAAATATAATACAAATTGGAATTTCAAAACTGCTGGGTCTATGGGAATTAAGGAGTTCATTAAATTTTAGTCATAAAAATAGTTGTTGGAATTTAATATGATCATTTTAATAGAACTCCGAAATACTTCACTAAATTCATCAACCAGTTGTTAAAACAGAAGTAATTTAGCATGACCATTTACATAGAACTGGTGGAGGAAAAATGAAAAGGCAACCCAATGCAAATGGAAAAATATTAAAATGAAAATGCAACAAATACTTGGCTAAAAATTTAACTCTCCAAATGCCAAAAAAGACAAATAATCTCCAGATAAATGTTTGAGAGCCAATGAAATAAAGTAGAACCAAATTATAAGAAGCAAGACATTATCTGCCAGACAAAACCTACTAATACCTACCACAGATAAAGAACTTCAAGAGCCAATGAAATCAACTAAAAACTAGCAAGACCAAGAAAACAAGGAAGGCAACAGCTGCCAGATGTGCACCTAACACAGATAAGTAACTTTTGAGATTCAATGAAATTCTAGAAACAAACAAAAACAAGGAAGGCAATAAGCATTACCAGACATGCATCTACCACGGATGAATAATTTTTAAGAGCCAATGAAATAAACTAGAAACAAGGAAGACCACATCTGGCAGACACGTACCTACCACAGATAAACAACTTTTGAGAGCTAATGAAATAAGCTAGAACCAAATGAGAAAAAGCAAGACAAGGAAGGCCACATCTGACAGACACACACCAGCCAGAAGTGCCTCCTGGAGTCTCTCAAGCAGCTCGTTGCGCTTCCCTGTGGTGGCCAGGCCTCTGATTTTGAGCTCTCTTTTCAGGTCTGGGACCTGAAACAAAAATTTCAAATTAGAATACTTGAATTGGGTAACTCTGAAATCCCAGAACAGCTAATAATGTGACTGAAAAAGAAATTTTATATGAAAAAAAAAAAACACATCAAAATGCTTGGAGCAGCTGATTGTGCAGTTAAAACCCAATAAAACAAAAAAATGTTAAGAGAGATATAGTTGTTCTTACATTAGAATGTTGAGCTACTGTGCATTGAGAGTGTTATATAAGCCTCACTCATTATTGATTGCAAGAAGGAATATCCACAAGACTGCTTTGTAATGAAGCAACACCATAACAATTTGAATCTAGATTTTGCCATTTGTTATTCTGCACTGAACTATTTCCCAACAAAAATACTACATTTGAGCTCTGTTAACAACTGATTGCTAAATTTGGGGAAATAGTTCATTAGGTTTTGTATCATAATCCTAAAATTATATCCTGATTATTTGGTACTTGCACCACTTACCCACTGGGTTATTTGAGCTTTGGTTGAATATGTTGTCATGCTCTACCTAAGCAAGACACAGGTAGGCAACATACAACATGAGTATAGGCAAAATAAGCACTTATTTTGCAAATAATATAGCTTGTTAAACGTTCCATTTCCATTTCATTCCATTCCAAAACGGCACGTGTTTATAAGACACTGAGAATTGAAAAATTCCCTACACATATCTTCATTATTTTAATAAATTCAGTATATAGGCTGATTTCAAATATTTTAATAGAAGAAAGTGTGTTCAGAATTCAATTTTACAAATGTGTATGCATTTTCGTTAACCTAATTGCAATAGAAATGTGAAAAATGAAATTTGAAAAACTAGGTATTTGAAGTAAATTATAGGGTAGGAGCTTCCCTTAATGTTTGGTATTTATAAAATTTTTAACAACCTATATACCTAAATTTTAGTTAAATACTAAACTCTGGTTTAACCAATTTCAGTCAATGTGTTAATAGTCATTTCACAGCAAATGGAACGAATGCTTTGTGTGATTTATGAGCCTCAAGAAAAAGATTCAAGCATTTCAGACACAAAATTTTATTATCTAGCTAAGGTTTCTGGAAGCATTTGACTCTATAAATTTTATAATTAATATTTTCATTTCATTAGCTTGTTCAAACCTTAAAATATCATAAATTCAAGGTTTTACTCAGGGCCAAAAAAAATAAGTATGATACAATAATAAAGAACAACTTCAAAAGTGTAGTCAAAGAATAAGGAATAATGAAGTATGAGATAACTTAGCACTCTAGGACCTATTTTAGAAGAGATAAAGGTCAAAATTTACTTTAATGTGCTTACAGAAGTTAGAAATTCAATTCCCAAGAATCACTACAGGAACACATTTGAGAAAATTTTACATGAAAGACATTTTGCTTGTTGATGCGTAATTTTAGAGTTATTCAACTATGCAGTTATAGGAACGTCGTATATAAAAGTAAAGAAATGGACACATAAATATGCTATAATACAATATTGATGCAACGACAGGTGAGATTAGGTTAAGTAACATTAGGTTAGTTAGATAAACAAATCTAAACTAACCTAAATAAACCTAAAATAACTAAACTTAGTCATACCACGACTGATGGTTTCACACCATAGAAGTGGGCGTGTTCCAATAATGCAGCGACTACGCAGCCGACCATATAATGTTATTCCTACCTGAACGTTTTTCATATTTTACTTCAAAAATTATGCATTAGCAAGCAAAATGTCATTAACATCAAATGTTTTTAAATGTGTTCTTTAATCGATTCTTGGGAACAAAATTAAATAAATCTTTGAGCGCATCTACCGCAATATTCAAGGGAAAACTGTAGTCACATATTTTCTTTAGGTATGTGTCCCAACTTCAAAAACAAGTCTCCATAACCTCTTGAAGATGTCATCCATACAGCAAAGCTCATTACTTTATACGTTGACTGCGATACAACCCACCGGTAGGTCGTGCGTAAGTTTTTCCTACTGCAAAACGACTTACCAATGGGTCGTTTGAAAAAGTTCCTGCTGCAAAATTTGGTAATTTAATTTTTTTAAATTCAGATCAGTAATTCAACTTTTTAAATTCAGGTCAGTAATTTAATTTTTAATTTAGCTTGTTGGTTTAGATTTAGCTTTACTTTAGATTGTTTTGGTTCACTTTGGGAACCAGTTGCTATTATGGCTAGTCAATATTGCATTGTAATACGATTAGAAACATTTCCCCATCGAATGAATTTCATTTTGTTATTTTTTCTCAACAATATAGTTAACATAGCAAGAGCAGTTTTATTATTCCTAATCAAAAATTTTACTGTCAATATTGTTTTTTATTAGATATATTAGGAAATTATTTGGTCAATATCGGGTTTAATGCGCTCACGGAAATTAAGAATTCCGTTCCAAAGAATCACTAAAGGAAGACATTTAAAAACGTTTTACATGAATGACATTCTGGTCGCTGATGCATTTCTTTTTGAGTTATTTAACTTTGAAATTTTTGTTTTCCATAGCAGTTCCAGTGAGTTTGTGCTTAAGCGAGAGCTGTTAGAGTATGTTTGGGTACTTTGTAATTTATTATTTGCGTTTCCCGCAAAGCCTAAACCCACTTCTAGGATGTTCAAGTTAATAACACAATAAAAGTTCTCACCCAAAAATATTACGTTACAAAAATATTCTGATATGAAGTCTATGGTATTCACACCTACAGTTTTGCTAATGTTCAACAGTCGCCGCCATATTGAAACGGATTTCAAGTGCATTACAATTTTAGTCTTCCAGTCCCGCTAATATTTTCGGGTGATAACCTTTATTATTGTGTTATTAACTAAACATCCTAGAAGTGAGCTTAGGCTCTGCAGGCTCTGCGGGTTTAGCAAATAATAAATTACGCTATACATTGCAAAAACAATACCTTTTCCCCTGCTCCAAGCACTTGCGGCATTGTTGGAACAACCTTTCTTTTTGCGCGGGAAAGCCATTTCTTGAGCGCAGTTCCTATAACTATGGAGTTAAATAACTCAAAAATAATGCATCAGCAAGCAGAATGTCATTCATGTGAAATGTTTTTAAATGTGTTCCTTCAGTGATTCTTCGGAATGGAATTCTTAATTTCCGTGAGCGCATTGAACCCAATATTGACCAATAATTTTAGCATAACATCCATGTAGGGATTGTAACGGTTTTATTTTAATACACTTGTAAAAGTATCATTTTCGGTTTTAGTATCGGTATCAGTCAAACAAATGATATTGGTACATCACCATCTATTATGCATAGAAATAATGATGATTTTGTAACTATATCAAAGCATCCATTAAAATCTCTTGAGCTGTGTCTTAATTTTACTCAATTTACACTATTTTTTGGTCCAAATACTAAAATTTGCTACTATTTCAATAGTTTTAGATAAATAATCTTGAAATTCCATCCTGCTGAGTACTGTGTTGACAGATGGGTCCATGTGAATTAAAAATACTTTAATTAATTTAAACTATTACTTATCTAATGTAACCCCCCTTAGTCAATGTATGTGCTAACATTACAAACTTGACTAGTTATATACCAAACTATACCATATGACAGGCATAGCAAGAGAGCCAAAACAAGACCAATAGCACATAAATGTCAAATTTTCAGAGGTAGTTAGCACTCTTGGCTACAATGCAGCATAAATACATGAAAACACTTTGTGTACTAATTAGACGGCAGAAAAGTACTACCGTAGAGTAAACAATTCAACAATGATTACTTGCTCAACCATACTTTACACAAAGACATAAAAATAAAATAAATTTAAATCAAATTCATTTAGACCTTACTTTAGGTAGTGTATTGAAACAATCAGATTTCAGGTGGAAACTGTTTCAGTGAATTTGTGGCGCTTTCTCTAAAATTTTGGGGCGTTGTAACAAGGTGCTACCTGTAGCTTATTGGCATTCTACTGTATTACTATGCGGGCCTAAAAACACGTAAGTAGCGTCCACTGTACAAAAATAAAGCAAAAAATTATTAGTGCACTCTTATTTCGATGAACCAAGAAACATAGGCGACATGATTGAATAGCTAGCATGCCAAGAAACATCAGGAGGATGCGTCGTTGAATTGATAAACATGTTGTACTTTAATTATTAAAACGATAACAAACATAATACTACACACCTTAAGTTTAGATACGTCAGTTGTAGCGTCCATGATAATAAAATTATTATATAAGATTTAAAATTCGAGAAGTACAAGCCCGGTGAATTGTTTACTAGATGTTGCCAGAACGAAACTCGGCAGAAGTGTCTCCCTCTACTTCTTAGGTGTATTTTGAACTATTGATCAAATTTCAAGCCTGCTTCGAGAAAAAATCGATGATAATATTCTCAAGATAGAATAAAATATCAGTTATTGAAATAAATTAACGTAATAATCCATTCATGAATGTATCACCCATTTGCTAAACTATGAATTAAAAGGAATTTGAGTAGAAGCTGTAATGCACATATATGTGCTTTATAATATAAACTTTCAAGTGATTCATCAAGCTATTTTTTTTAAATGAAAATCAATATTCAAGCTTCTAATTAATGTATGTACTGAGATCGTTCCAATATTTTAATTCCCTTGATGAATAGAATAGCCAAACTAAGGAGATTCCCGCTAAAGTCAAGAAATTTTGAACATGGCAACACAGGATGCACATCAAATTAGACATTGAGTCAATTACTCAATGTATATCTTTGAACGCTATTTTGTGCAAAATAATAATTGAAAATTATTGAAATTTCTTGAAAATTATTTTAGATACATAGATACATTTTATTTTTAAATGTTTATTGTTGTTCCAGATACTGAAGATGAGTATAGTTTTTACTCGAAAGCTCTATTTTTATAAAGAAGACTTCATGAATGATGTATTTACCCTCCTTGATTATTCTGTTTTAAATAATCCTAGATTTGTTGGTGATAATAACAGAATCACTGGTTCGACACAAACTGATATAATAATCCAGATTTTCAGTGGCAAATTCAATTTTAATATATGTGCCTATATTATTTGTATCATGAAATGCAGATAAGTGTAAAATTTCAGGTTAAGGATGTCATGTAAAAAAGACTATATATATAGCATGTACAATTTGGAATTATGCATATTGATACAATGAAGAACCAACCTCTATATATTTAATCAGCTTGCGATGTAAGAATGAAATTTTTGTAAAATTTCAGGTTAAGGATGTCATGTAAAAAAGACTATATATATAGCATGTACAATTTGGAATTATGCATATTGATACAATGAAGAACCAACCTCTATATATTTAATCAGCTTGCGATGTAAGAATGCAATTTTAAGAGCAAGTACAATCAACCGGCGTGCCAAATTTCGACCGGCTGCCCGAACGGTAATTTAGAATCAATAAAATATTTAGTACGAAGACTGTTAGAAGAAATAAAGTTTGGCAAATGCAACGGCAAATGCTTTAACCAAAACGGCACGTGTTTATAAGACACTGAGAATTGAAAAATTCCCTACACATATCTTCATTATTTTAATAAAGTCAGAAAAAATCACATTTGGTTTGAGCACAGAAGTGCAACACAATTCTTTTAATTTTGTTCTGTCAGTTAAATAATTTTATTTGTCTTTTCAAAAATATTACAATCAAATCAACTAACGTATTTAAACATGTTTATCTAAGAACTGCAATATTATGAGCTTAAGTACACTCTTTTGTCCTGTCTTTTTTTTAGGCTTCTAATGTTTTCTGCTCATAATATTTCAGCAGCAGTGGCACAGGACTTAGTCGGTCTCAAGATCCGGTTGGTGATTACTGTAGATGTCACGTAAACTCGGAATGATAACGAAGCCAGCTTCGTTAGCGATTCATTATCACGTAGGTGTCCGTTGTTTGCATGATGGGTTTGTGTGTGAGCTGCGGAGCACATCGTGTTGTATAGGGGCTGTACATTGGTTTGCATACGGTGGCGAATCGATATTGTGGTATTCGTACGAGTAGCAAGTGGTGATTTTGGACGGCCGAGCGACCGAGTCACTGCAGTGGCTATTCGTGAAAAACACGCTCCTTGAAGTGGGTTGGCGTACCTCCCATTCGTTGATGTCAGGGCAAAATGTAATTTTAAATTCTTTTCAGCTTATTTTATTCGCATGTCAAACTTTTTGCGCGGCTCGTTAGTCGCAACTCTCAGTAATTACTTATTAAAACTGGTTATAGTTGTCATTTATAATTTTTAAGGCTTGGCAAATAAAATTGTTGGGATTGAGTAGATTGCTAAAATTGGCTGTTAAATACTGTTTAATATTGCCAATTAAAACTGTTCGATATCGCTTGTTAAACCTGTTTAGAACAGCTAATTAAAACCTTTATGAAAGCTAATTAAAATTTGTGGAATTCCCCAATCAAAATTGAAAACTTGTGTGTGTGAATTTTTAAAACTTGCAAATTCATATTGGAAAAATTTGTTAATTAATTCTTTTCAAATTTGCTAAAAAAAATCTGTTAAAAATGTGTTATTAGAACTGTAGGCACTGGTATAATTAAATTTATCATACCCCAGTCTCTCCTCCCTATATTCAGTACCCAATCACCGGATGCTATTTTTGTGGTCTGATTAGAGTGTTTTATTGTTATTTCACGAAAGTAAGTGCTTTTTTTCCCATGTGTTTAGTTTAAAAACCAAAATTGGAAAATGAACGATGGGTAGGTAGCATATTGTTATTTCACGAAAATAAACGCTTCTACTTCCATAGGTACAATTTGAAGACAAAAATCGGATAACAAATAACGAACAGGGGACTAATTAGATAACTAGCATATTAATTTAAAGAAAACCTGAGACGCTTGATAATTTGTAACCAATAAATCGAATAAACAATTAGAAAATGAAAAATGGGTGACTAAAATAACTTGAGAACGTTAATTCAGATGACTAACAGCAATTTGAAGATGGCTGATCATGATTAATAATTTGAAAACGATTCATCACAGAAACCTTTTCCAGATCGCCAAAACTTTGCCGGGCTCTACAAGTGTGGGGCGACACCAGGTCATGCCGAAAGCCATTGAGACAATTGCTTTGCTCTGCAGATAATGCATTTATTATAAAAGGTAATAATAACCATGAATGTGTACCGTGATTTCTTGTGCACTTTGAGAGGAAGTAACAACTAACTTGCATAAACTTTCCTAGAATTAATGTATATGCGAACACTTCAGCGTGTGTGTACGAGGCACACATGTGTTTGTGTCGAACGGACTTGTAAACTACATACTCACGCAGTGGCTATACACATGTGAGACACACATTCTCTAAACTATTCCCTCAATCATCTGTTGCGACTATTGACATGGGTATTACAATACCCATGGGTGCATATCAACCAAGGATTTTTACGTTAAGATATTTAAAAACCGATGGTGGTTTTGTTTCATCTTAATTGGAAATAAACTGCTTTTCTGCTTTTCTGTTATTCTTTATGAAAATTTAAATTCTGTGTGATGCATCTACCAGAGGTACAACATTTCATTACCACGGCTGGGCCGTGCGGGCTCTTCAGAGTACGAAAGAAAGAAAGAAAGAAAGAAAGGAAGAAAGAAAAACAGTTTATTTCTAAAAAGTTGACTCAAGAAATACATGAAAACATATTGGCTTTTAAAAATTTCTTAATATAAGACGTCCATACGAGGAGTACTAATAGACAAACTATACGTTGTCTGCTAATAGACAAACCAAAAGACGTGTACTAATAGACAAATTATACGAGGTGTACTAATAGACAAACCATAAGAGGTGTACTAATAGACAAATTATACGAGGTGTACTAATAGATAAACCATACGAGACGTACGTACTAATAATCAAACCAAGCATCTACCTAATTCACCTTACTGGACAACCTTAACTCAATTTTAAGAATTTATATTGGCGTTTAATTTCACATTTGTTTTTAAAATTAAACTAAGTGAATTTAATTTAAAATGAAGTTCAATGGGTTCCTAAGGGAATGTTGACTTAAATTCCAGAAGCCCTTTATTGAGTGCGAGATGAAGTCCCAGAAGCCCTTTATTGAGTGCGAGATGAAGTCCCAGAAGCCCTTTATTGAGTGCGAGATGAAGTCCCAGAAGCCCTTTATTGAGTGCGAGATGAAGTCCNGAAGTCCCAGAAGCCCTTTATTGAGTGTGAGATGAAGTCCCAGAAGCCCTTTATTGAGTGTGAGATGAAGTCCCAGAAGCCCTTTATTGAGTGCGAGATGAAGTCCCAGAAGCCCTTTATTGAGTGTGAGATGAAGTCCCAGAAGCCCTTTATTGAGTGTGAGATGAAGTCCCAGAAGCCCTTTATTGAGTGTGAGATGAAGTCCCAGAAGCCCTTTATTGAGTGCGAGACGAAGTCCCAGAAGCCCTTTATTGAGTGCGAGATGAAGTCCCAGAAGCCCTTTATTGAGTGCGAGACGAAGTCCCAGAAGCCCTTTATTGAGTGCGAGATGAAGTCCCAGAAGCCCTTTATTGAGTGTGAGATGAAGTCCCAGAAGCTCAGAACCTCCTTATTGGAGGTAATGAACACCACAAGTTCCCTACATGCATTCATCGAACCCTTCGTAGTTGGAAAAATAAAATGTGCTGTTTTCTGTAGATTGAAAACATGTGTATATTACTTAGTACTATGTTAGTGCACAAACTGTACCATGCTGAACCCCTGGGTTTCGATCGAACCCAGGTTAAGAACCACTGCTCTAGAGTGAATGTAAAAATTAAGTCCCAGGTGTTCCAAAGGGAATGTAAAATTAGGCCCCAACGCTCATCAGTGAATGTAAAATTAAGTCACAGAAGCCCTTAAATGAATGTAAAATTAAGTCCCAGAATCCCTTAAAATAAATGCAAAATTAAGTCCCAGACGCCTGTAATTGAATGCGAAATTAAGTCCCAGATGCCCATAAAATGAATCCAAAATTAAGTCCCAGAAGCCTTTAATTGAATGCGATTTTAAGTCCCCAAGTTCTTAATTAAGTATAAAATAAAGCCTTAGAAGCTATAGGGAGCAAAACGAAGAAGGGTGTAAATTAGATGAAATTAAGTACGTTCACTTCTCATTCTAATGCGCAGCCGTCAAATACTTGAAGATAATGGATCAATTAATTTGAAGGTCCCTGTGGAGACCAAATTGCCATAAACCTTCTCATCGTCCCGCAGAAATGACATCGCAGCCCATAAAGCAGACATAAAATCTTCATTAGAGTCTCTTACAAATTTGTGTTCTGGGTTCCAGTGGCGGTACAGGAGGGGGTTGATTAGGGGGTTAGGTAGAGAGGGGGTTGATTTGGGGTTAGTTAGGAAGAAGGTGATTAGGGGGTTAGAGGGTTAGGTAAGGAGTTAGGTTGGGAGGGGTTAGGTAGGGAGGAGGTTAGTAAGGGAGGGGGTTGATTAGGGGCTAGTTAGGGGGTGGGTTAGTGAGGAAGTTCGGTTAGTGTGGGAGGGGGTTGATTAGGGGATTAGGTGAGGAGTTAGGAAGGGAGGGGTTAGCTAGGGAGGAGGTTAGTGAGGGAGGGGGTTGATTAGGGGTTAGTTAAGGAGTGGGTTAGTTAAGAAGTGGGGTTAGTATGGGAGGGGGTTAGTTAAGAAGAGGGTTAATTAGAAGCTTAGGGGGTTAGTTAGCGAAAATGGGGAAAATTTCGATTGGGGGTTAGTTAGGGAGGGGGTCGGATATGGGGGGGGGGGAAGGAAGCATAGATAGGGAGTTATACAGTAGATCCTAGAGGAAGGACTGGTTAAGGGGAGTGAGGGTATAGGTAGGGGGTTATAGATCCGAGGGGTGAGGGTGAGTCACGAGGGAAGGGATGCAACAACTATACTCTACAGCCTGGATCTTCATTCAACATATCATCAATGTTGCCAACATAAAATAGTGCATGAAATGACGGGACATGTGATGGATCACAAGGCAAATCAGGCACGTGATACCATACGCGCATCCCCAGTTAGGAAATATTCTCTTGCCCTAAGCGTACTAATTTGATTTCTCTCTAAATTGGTTAATTATTTTTCTTATAACAAACGTATTCGATTTCTCTCCACATTGAATAATTATTCTTTTCATCATAATCGTATTTAGTGGATTTATCTCCAAATTGACAATTTATTCCTCATTTCAAAACCTCATTTATTTGATTTCTCCCCAGTGACTAATTACCCCTCTAATTATGACCGTATCACCCAACCGCTCCCCGCTCCCCCCACAACACCTCCCCCCCTCGGGACACAGACGCGACTGACGCTGCCGCGTTTTCACGGACATTTTATGACTCAATCAGTATCCATTTTACAACATCGCCGCCATTCTTTCTGCCGTCCAATTAGGCCGTGCACGCATCTCGAAATTAGGCATGAAAATGCTGCGCCTCACGCCGGCCTGGTGACGTCATCTCGGTCGCGTCGGTCGCGCGCGTCTGGGGATATTCTAATTAAGACAAGATGATTAATGTGAGTATATCTCCAGTATAAGGTAAGTAAAATTCCAGTATAGTGTACGGATAACTCCAGTGTAATGTAGGTATAATTTCAGTAATTCCGGTATAAGGTAAGTATAACAATAGTATAATGCAAGTATAATTCCGGTATAATATAAGGGTAATTCCGATATCATGTAAGTATAATTCCAGTATAAGGTACGTATAACTCCAGTGTAATGTAGGTATAATTCCAGTATAAGGTATGTATAATTCCAGTATAAGGTGAGTATAATTCTAGTATAAGGTAAGTATAATTCCAGTATAAGGTAAGTATAATTCCGGTATAAGGTAAGTATAATTCTAGTATAAGGTAAGTATAATTCTAGTATAAGGTATGTATAATTCCTGTGTAATGTAAGCCTACATACATACATTCATATAAATATGTATATGCATCTAAACGTGAAAAAAACTACATATTTGCTTGAAATCATCGGATATTTCTTCAGTCTCGTCTGTTAAAATACAGTATACAAGATAAATCATGGTCTAGTATGTATGAATGTAATGCACAAATAAGGCAAACCACAGTCTCATATGAATAAATTAATATATAAGATAAATCACGGGTATTGATAGGAATGATGTGTTGGTTTTGTGTCAGCGTTTAAAAAATTTATGAGGGCGAAGTTTGGGACATAGTTATTTTCATTTATTTGCCACAGGCGATGCAGAAGTAGATTGCTTCTAAAGTCTAGCACCATGGTCAAATATGAGTATAGCTACCTGTGGCCCCAATGATGTTTTATATACTGAAAATTTATTCAAGGAATTTCATAGGATATTGGAATGTTATTAAACACCGTCAATTTTGACGGGATGAGTACGTGTTACGTACAAGTACAAAAACGTCGAGTACGTGTTGTTTATACGTACAGTATGTGTGCATAACGTTATGTCGTAATCCCAATAGTGTGATGTCGTAATCCCAATAATGTTATGTCGTAATCCCAATAGTGTGATGTCAAAATCCCAATAATGTGATGTGGTAATCCAAATAATGTGATGTCGTAATCCCAATAATGTGATGTCGTTCTCCCAATTATGTGATGTCGTAATCCCAATAATGTTATCTCGTAATCCCAATAATGTGATGTCGTAATCCCAATAATGTGATGTAATCCCAATAATGTGATGTCGTAATCCCAATAATGTGATGTCGTTCTCCCAATAATGTGATGTCGTTCTCCCAATAATGTGATGTCGTAATCCCAATAATGTGATGTCGTAATCCCAATAATGTTATGTCGTAATCCCAATAATGTTATGTCGTAATCCCAATTATGTGATGTCGTAATCCCAATTATGTGATGTCGTAATCCCAATAATGTGATGTCGTAATCCCAATAATGTGATGTCGTTCTCCCAATAATGTGATGTCGTAATCCCAATAGTGTGATGTCGTAATCCCAATAATGTGATGTCGTAATCCCAATAATGTGATGTCGTAATCCCAATAATGTTATGTCGTAATCCCAATAATGTGATGTCGTAATCCCAATTATGTGATGTAATCCCAATAATGTTATATCGTAATCCCAATAATGTTATATCGTAATCCCAATAATGCTATGTCGTAATCCCAATTATGTGATCTAATCCCAATAATGTGATGTCGTAATCCCAATTATGTGATGTAATCCCAATAATGTGATGTCGTAATCCCAATAATGTTTTGTCGTAATCCCAATAATGTGATGTCGTAATCCCAATAATGTTATGTCGTAATCCCAATAAAGTTACGTCGTAATCCCAATTATGTGATGTAATCCCAATAATGCTATGTCGTAATCCCAAGACTGGAACTAGTTATGTTTAGGAACGAATGAGTTATGCTTCAGTACACGGCACGGGGGAAATAGCTGCTAACAATGAACGGGATGTTTTGGAGATATTACGACGGTGATGTGATATATAAAGTGATATTTGCAATTATGATATATACTTATCATGACTTTAATTCTGAGTTTCCGTAACTTTATACAACACTAGAGTGAGCTCAGTGGCCGGACACAATACCACTCCTCACTAGAGTGGGCTGAGTGGCCAGACACAATACCACTCCTCACTAGAGTGGGCTGAGTGGCCGGACACAACGCCACTCTACACTAGAGTGGGCTGAGTGGCCGGACACAACGCCACTCTACGCTAGAGTGGGCTGAGTGGCCGGACACAATGCCACTCCTCACTACAGTGGGCTGAGTGGCCGGACACAATGCCACTCTACACAAGAGTGAGCTGAGTGGCCGGACACAATGCCACTCTACACAAGAGTGGACTGAGTGGCCGGACACAATGCCACTCTAATCCAATATGGCGGCAGTGTCCCTCTTCACAGCCTCCCTTGAGCGCCGCACAAACGCGGTAAAATAAGAGCTCAAATGGAAAACCGTAAGAAAAAGATGTAAGGCGTATGGAAAAGGTTTAACGGCGTAAGGCAAAGGCGTATAGGCGTAAGGAAAAGGCGTAAAGGCGTTAGGAAAAGGCATATAGGCGTAAGGAAAACGCATATAGCCGTAAGGAAAAGGCATATAGGCGTAAGGAAAAGGCATATAGGCGTAAGGAAAAGGCGTAAAGGCGTTACGAAAAGGCGTGAAGGCATAAGGAGAAGGCGTAAAGGTGTAAGGAAAAGACGTACAGGCATAATGAAAAGGCGTAAAGGCGTAAAGAAAAGGCGTAAAGGCACCGATCTCCCCAGGTTGGGCTATTGAAAGGAGCAAGAGTCGTTGGGGGGAGCGCCCCCGATAGTGGGGAAGACGGGAGACACCCCACCCCTCCTCACCCCCGCACTTTGGGGAAATTTATTAGAACATTTTCCTGGCCTTATCTGCTGCTTTGGAGAGGATGAGCGGGGCTGGTGGTAATGACTTGGTGCTTTTGGGGAGGTGCTGAAGTGGTTTTTGAGTGCGTGTTGTGATGCGTTGTGATGCGTGCACCACGCGTTGGGATGTGTGCACCCACAGCACACCAGAGGCACGTGCACGCTACACGAGTTTTAAAAGCATAAGCGAATACCTACAAAAATCCCAGGGCGACAGTTGGCCGTGGGACAGATGCATGGCTGTGTTAAAAATGAAGTGGTTTTCTTTAAAATAGGTTTGTTTGTACATAAGGTCATCTTGCATTCTTGCTTGGTTGCTTCGTTGCTTAGCTGCTTGGCTTCTTGGTTACTTGTTTGTTTTCTCTCTTGCTTGCTTGTTTGGTTGCTTCAATGGTTGCTTGTTGCTTGGTTACTTGCTTGTTTTCTCACTCGTTTGCTTGCTTGTTTGGTTGCTTCAATGGTTGCTTGTTGCTTGGTTACTTGCTTGTTTTCTCACTCGTTTGCTTGCTTGGCTGCTTGGTTGTCACCGTCCACGCTCCACTTACAGTAATAACTTCTGGGAAAAATTTCAAATTCCTACGCACGGTATTGTGGATACGATCTCTCTCAAATGTTTATTTTTCGGTGAATATTTTCGAAGAAACCACTTGCACACATGAGAATGCTTTTGTATGTGGCCCATGAACATTAACAGCTATTTATTTGCAAAGTGACGTGAAAAAAAATTAGCAGATCTCGGGAGTCTGTGTAATGCGTGAATAACATTTTTTGCGTGATCGTTACGAAAAAAAGGTAAAACCATATGCGCATCCCAAAAATTTTTCATCATTGTATATCGAGCATATCACACTTCCCATTTCCATCTTTCTCACTGACTTATTGTCGTTAGGAATAATAAAAAAATTTCATATTGATCCGCTTCCTCGTCTGTGTGTTTTTTTTTGGTTTTGATGTTGAATTTACAATTTTCATTCAAAATTATTTTTTTGACACTAAACCTATAGGTAGATATTGTGTATCCATTTGTGATAGCCCGTTCATTACTCACCACACACACACAATACCCACCACACACACACACAATACCCACCACACACACACAATACCCA
>JACJUY010010400.1:14021-29144 GCA_014220935.1 Platorchestia sp. MABIK
GGTTCGAGATCCGGAATATATTTTTTGCAGTGTTGCAAAGGAGAAAGTAGTGAATCATTAAAATTCATGTAAAATGCCCCTGAAGTTAAACATGAACCATTTAAAAAATAAATGTGTGACAACGAGACTTTGTAGAAAGCCATTTAAAGCAATTAATGGGCTTCTTCACGGTTTCAGATCCATTGTTGGAACACTTTGGTTAATTCACAATTTACCATGAGTACGAGGTAGAACTTTTTGAAAAATTTTCCCCACTGAACGTGGGCAAACAAAAGTCTGTCATCAGATTCACTTCCATCGTCGCACTGCGCGTTGAAAGTAATCGATATCGACGAGCTACTGCTCTAGCGCAGGGAGGGATGGGAATCATTTTCGCTACGTTGATGCTTTCACGATATTGATGTTCATGTGAAAGTTAACATGCGAGAAGTTTTCGAAATAGGAAAATTTGATAAGTTAGTGAAGCCTTATTTCTCATTTTAGAGGCTAAGAAAAGTTTGCGCCCTCGATTTAAATTTTGAAACGATTTTGCGAGACGACTTTTAAATTGGCATAAAACTCAAGTACGTGGGCTCCCGTAACTATATAATTGCTTAGAAGGATCAAGTCAATGAAATTGACGAAGCACAAGACTGATTCTTCAGTGCAGTTTGGTGTTTTTATTTCAATAAAACGTCAAAAGTGACCATTTTATTTTGATATGTATTCATAACCTTTGCTACAATGTGCATAGAATCAATCAAAATCTTTCTGTGTTTTTGATCCAAGCAAACTCCAAAACTCAGTTGAAATATTGAACTGCTGTCCTGTGTTTCAGACTCTCGTCTTCGACTTTAATCTTTTTTTCAAAACCCTCTTTCTCAACTTATTGTTTCTATGGGGCCCTGTGACCCTGTGCGGGAAGACGCCTTGTGCATAGATTCCGAGTTCCTTACCTCCATACTGAATGGAGACTTCATTCTTTCTTTCATTGAACATCTTGTCATGGTAGGAGAGGCTGAAACTAACCTATAATAAATCATTCAAAAACGATGAAGCACAAACTAATAACAATAATAACACAACAATGATAGGACAAATAAAATTCGTTAAATTATGTGCACATTTGACCTGACCACTGACATTCCAAAATTAATCACATTTCTCATTCGACCTGAAAATATCCGTAGAAATTCGATGGAACGAAAAAATTAGAGGCAAAACAGACATCGCTTAATTCCATCACTCATCTAATCAAAATCTGGAAGTTTCTAGTTTGGTGGATATAATGAAGACAAATTTCATTTGTGTGATGTATAGAAATTTAATTAGATACGTAACGTTAAGCATGGATTCCGTCCGGTGAACAAGTTATTCTGTGATACATATAGCATTTCAGTTAATAAATGATTCTCTGGTGATTATGTGACGCATGATCACGTGTACTAGTCAAGGAATCTTGATTGATTTAATTTTCATAAAGTCATTCTAATCAAAAAAGATTCTTATTTGAGTGTGAAATGTAATATTTCTTGTTAATTTGGGTCTGTCACATCACATGCAGCTAAAACTTTGGGTCTGTCACTGTATGCTAAAAAATTTACTTTTGACTAAAAGTTGAGCATTCTTCTTTGGCACTGTAATGTCGCCAACGCCCATCACGTGAAAATTGTAGCAAACAATTTACGACAGCGTAACTGCACTTTCGGGAGCCTTAATTTTCCTAAGTCAACTTAAGTCCATGGCATCCTAAGTCAACTGTAACACTTGCTAAAAAATATCCGGTATTCATTACTGCTTTACGACAACTTTACCACCACCAGCTGTAACTCCTTATTTTTCCTAACTTCGTATTTTAGAGATAACCAGCAAGCTATGATGACAAAAAACGATTCTGAGGTATTGTTGCATGTCGAGAGAAAGCTCTTTCTTCAAACATGCAATGATGAAAATATTATGATGCCGAGGTATTATTGCATGTTGAGAGGAAGTGCTTTCTTCAAACATGCAATGATGAAAATATTATGATACCGAGGTATTATTGCATACTGAGAGGAAGTTCTTCCTGCAAACGTGCAATGATGAAAATATAATGATACCGAGGTATCATTGCACACTGAGAGGAAGTTCTTCCTGCAAACGTGCAATGATGAAAATTTAATGATACCGAGCACATTGAGATGAAGTTCATGCTTTGAACCAAGCAGTGAATTTTCTTTGAAGCGTATTTCTAAAGCCTCGTCTACAAAAGTTCAAAAGAGACTTTGAGCAGCAGTAATGATAACGAATCGTAGTTTAGATAAACATGGAACTAAAATGGAAACTGTCGCAATCCAAAGCAGGCATCAGTATTCGATGCGGAAGTCAGCGAAGGTAATTGAACGGTAAAGTTTTGTGGCTTAGAATTAATGTGCTTTCAAGAATTCACGTCACCAAAATTACGCAACGTATTTCTACAGATTTTAAATTTGATTAATCCAACAGTTTTACCACGTTTCCCAAGTATTGGTAAGCATGTGTACCACTCTTTAAATTGCTCATTTACGTACCAGTAACAATGTCTACCATTCCACTGATTTCACTACCTTTAGTTTAATTAGACTATGGCGTACAACTTAAAATCTTATTGCGCAATTTCATTTATCCTGCTTATTGAAAAGGATAAGCATGTAATCAAGTAGTAAAAATGGCTTTTGAATTCAGCTTCTTCAAAATTAACCAAACCGACTGTAGCAACCGAGGAAATATAGTGAACGTATTAAGGTCGTTGATAATAGGGTAGGCAGATCATTCAGTACATAGGGCCCCTCGAATCATACGGTACTCTGCTTTTTGAAAGTCCTCAGAAAAGGCTTTAATATTTTGCAAATTTGAAACCCGTGTTTCTGAGCATCTAATGGAAGTGTTCGAACATTTTGCGACGATCTCTCTGTACCTACGACTCAGACAGAGTTCAGGGCAGTGTTTGACAAACCTCGTATTTGCTATACATGGCGCCTGGTACCATGTGTGAGTTTAAGGACCTCATATAATGTACGTCGTTTTGAAATAAAAAGAGAAGATTGGATGAAAAGAAAGATCCCTTGAGAGAAGTTTACGCGGAGGTGAAATGATTGTGCCCACAGAACACATCGTGTGTGGCTCTCAAATTTGATTTCAGAAAACTTCGAAATAATATTTGTCCGTACTGCTGTAAATCATTTTTCATGTTTCAATTGAAATTGTGAAAAATTATGTCGGTGCAAAGTTTGAAGATTTTTGAGTCGTTACAATAATGCTAGATTTAATAAATTCAGTGTTGAAAATGGAATGAAAATCACACGAATGCTGCAAGATGTGTTGTACAAATTCTGAACCAATTGCACTCCCTGCGAATCTGAATCACTCTGGGTCTGCAGTAAGAGTATTTTCTTCTTTCAAATCATGCACCAGCCAAAATCAACATTCACCTCGACTGTTCAAAATGCATTTATCGTCTGGAATTTTTTTCAGCGACATCGATGTGTGTTCGCTGCTTTGTTATGATCCATCAAAGTTTTGTGTCCGGCAGCATGCTTTGATGTTTGTGAGCCTCGAGAAGTGCACGTGCACTGCGCCTTTGCTCATTTTCGTCTTCCGATCCGTCGATCAGCGTTCTGATAATTATAAATTTTTATAAATGATAAAAACAAGACACAAATCCAGTTGAATGATAGTTAATGATAGTTCATTTTCGGACAACTGTTCAGTTTGCATACATCATTTTGCTATGATCTCGAATTACATCTCCTATTCTAAACGATGACTCTGAATTACTGGACGTCTCCACAGTATTGACTGAAATGAATGAATGAATTTAGAACTCTAAGACTTCACTTCAATAGAAAACGGAGCAGAATATCATCAAAGGAGTTATTGGTTTTGCCGGTCTCAATTCCATGCTCCCGATGAAGCCATTAGTCGAATGTTTTGTTCGTGTGCGCCGGGATCGTGAAGATGGCAAACAGATGCATCGGTTTCTGAACCCAAGAACAAAGTCATTTGCATCGAAGCGATTCAAATAAAAGGGAACCAGCCATCGAAATATGAAAAAGTGAGAAGTACGGGTAATTGGAACCTGCCAGCGTTCAGTGAAAAAATTCGATCGAGAGAAAATAACTAGCTTACATTTCCGAAAACTGACGAGATGCGGACGACGTCTGTAATGGGTTGACCATTTGTTGATAAATGTTCATGAGTATTTTAAACGTATCTGGAAAATTTGATGCCAAAATTAAACACAGCTCTTCAATGCACTGAAAACGTTCTGTGAGTGTATAGAAAACAAGAGCTATTACAACTCCGTACTATCGAGAAAACTATCAGAACTCATTGATTTGGAAGTCTAAGCGGCGAAGCAGCCACAGAGCTACTTGGAGCCAGTTTTTTGACCATAAAAGAAACAGACTCTGAACACCATTGATAGCATCGCCAAAATCAGTTGTTATATTGTTCCAAGTCCGGAAATTTTTTGCTAACCATCGAAATTTTACGTTAACATCGAGTCAACCGTGAGTTTAATATAAACGATCCTAATACTGAAAAACATCCCAATAATAATGTTGGAATGTAAACTAGCCACTGCAGGTGTACGGTGCGCATGCATCCTTTATGAAACACGTTGAAATGAGGCCACTGAAAGTAATTAAAAGTCGTTCGTAATCAAGGTCAGCACGTTGAATGGCGGCGGAAAGTACTCTGCACACTCGGCCTCATTAAACGGGTCGATGACGGTCCTGAAAATTTGTACCGACAATTCTGGTCACGAGTGTCTGTTGGTGGCCACCGAGAGCCCTACGCAAGCGATCCTTGCATCGAGTGTCTGCGAAGGGGAGTTGGAAGTCATCCACTTTCGGTCCTCAATCCGATTAGAGTTGGAACACTGGAGCTTCATTGGCTGAAAATCTCATACCTCGCTTTGTTTTAAATGAAAATTACCCATGAAGAACACACAGGGTCTGAACCCAAGAAGTGTTGCCCTATTCCATGTGGAAAGGAACCTCAGAAATGTTATATTATATTTGGAAAAATGGTACTTATAAGAATTTGAGGACAAGAAATGTCCGTCTGTAAATCCTAGCGTACAGGTCATCATGACATAGAGTACCAGGGTCGGCGACTCTCACCAAGTGTGCGATTCTCGGTCTCCTTTCGCCATCTGTAAAAGTCGTCATCTGAACCAGAGTCGTATTGGCATCTTCACCCAACTTAGTTGTCAAATATGGGGTTCAGAAAATAGACTGGGTTACTGTAGCAGAGAACACGCATCCTTCATTACTGAACTTCTGCGCGCAGCAAACTAGTGTTGAAAAAATTAGTGTTTTATTTTGTTGTGGAACTCAATTGCATACATAGTTCTGAGCATAAAATTCCATGCATGAACTCGACATAAAACTCGTGTTGACACATTTGTGTGAAAGATACTCAATTTGAATTGGATGGAGTGTTAATTAATTCTTCGGTTTGGAAATAAAGTTATTTTAACTCATCCAAGAACAATGGCTTTCCACGTCGCTTTGAACTTGTGCATCTGAATTCATTCAAATAACTTTTATGAAGCGTTGTTTCATTATAGGATCCATTGTTTTAATAAATTGATCTAAATCAAATAACTATTGGCAGTAGACAGCTACAAGGATTATTGTGATTTTACTTTGTATAATATCTATCATCGTATCATAACATCGTATCATCTGTTTATATCGTCAGACAGCTAGCACTTTGTTGCCTTTAATTTCTTCTGCTACACATAACCAATTTACTTTAATTGTATTGATTTCTGCTTACTTTTTCCCGAATTCATAGGCTCATAACCAGCAGCAGCTTTTTGTGACAATCCGCTTCAAGTGTGTCTTTTATTTAAGATATCGTACGACTCCTGCGTGGGACTTATTTCAAGGTTTAATATAATGGTAGAATCACATTCTTGCCCCTGAATGAAACTATTAGCTAAATAGAATAAAGTGAATTCTTCTTATTTATCAGATGTATCACGTAATTCGTACGATAACATTTACGCACACCAAATATATGTATTGCCAATAGAGCTACTTGTTTTGCTGATTTAAATAATTAGTTTTTTGTAAATTTCATTTAGATTGAGCAGGTTTAAAAATTCCAACAGGATGCTATATCACGCTGCGCTTGAGAGTTTTAAAAGATCTTCATATACAATTTTGCTGAGATCTCCACCTAGAATGACCTCCAGGATAGGTCTGTATAAGTAATGACCAGTATCTGTAACAATAATGACCAATGTCTGTCTAAAAACTGACCATGTCCGTATACATAATGGCCAGAGTCTGTACAAATAAAGACCGGGACTGTATTCACAATAACAAGGTTTTGTATGCTGTAAAATATGACCATGGTCCTGCATGAATAATGCCTAGGATTGTATTAATGACGACCAGGATCTCAGCAAATGAATAGTCATGGTCTACTTGAATTATGAACAGGACTTTATCAATAACGACCAAGGTATATTCAAATAATAACCAGGATCTATTTGAAAAATGAACAAGAATAAATTAATAGCAACCAGGGTCTATGCAAATGAAAGGCTCTATTCAAATAATGAACAAGACTTTATCAACAATATCCAAGGTCTATGCTAATAAATATTTAATCGAAAAACCTCCAGGGGTGTATTAATAATGATCAGACTAGTCTGCACCAACAATAGACAAGGCTAACCAAAGAAACAATGGTCAGGGTCTGCATAAATAATGATGAGAGTCTGCCCGACTGACGCACGATGTCTCGTTTGAGGCAGTCTGCTGCATGCAATAAACACGTCGTCTGTAATCCCTCCGGCTTGCGGCCGGATTGTGGCTCCGTACAGTAAATTGTCAAATCGAATCCTCGCAAAACTTCCCTCTTGCTGGTCTTTTTCGAAAACATTCTACCTAGGTATTTTTTATTCTTTCAAATATCAAATCCGTGATAGGATTTGAAAGAAGAGATGATTAATATTCGATCGACTAAATTGTCAAATCGAATCGTCGCAAAACTACCCTTTTGTTGCTCCTTTTAGAAAATATTTTACAAAGTTATTTCATATTTTTGTCATTTCTATTCACGTTTTTTTTTAAATAGGATTTGAAGGAAGAGATAATTAGTATTCAGCGGAGCAAATTGTAAATTTTTCTGATTTGGATAGATTAGTGACATGGTGTGGGTTTTTTTAATAATTTTGAGCAATGTTTTGGAGGCTCTGTTTGTGTGAAGGCATACAAAGACTGGTACTAAAAACGCGGTTGGAAAAAAATTAATTTCTGGTTAACAAAAGTCGATTAATTTCAATGCCAAATTAAATTCTGAGGGGCGTATTATCGGCAGTTTCATTTTTTAACTTTTTAATTTTTATAGAAAAATTAGATAAAATCTGTTCGTTATCAAAGTGATAATAGCTAAAAACAAACTGACAGATTGTGTATTATATTTCTACTCTACTCGAGCCGACATTAACTGGAAGATGATCCAATACTTCCTTCATAGAAACCCCTCTCTAACTCGGAAACTTCAGAAGAATTCGCCATCCAAATTTTAAAAGAAACTATCACTAATGTCTCGTTAGTGACGTTGCAATTCAAAAATAATTTTCAAATTAAACCCTAGTCAACGAACCTATAAAACTTGGTTACCTGCAGTTTTTATCATGTTGAAGTTGCCAATTTCCCTCACAAACTAATCTTCATCAGTCCCACCTTTCATTTCTCTTCCCTCCGGTAACCGTCTATTCTCCTCTCCCGTCTATAAAAAGTGCAGCGAGCTATCATCCGACGTAGAAAATGAGCCTCGTATGACATGATTGATCCACTCCTGTACTCTCACGTAAGAACGTTTTTCAAGATTGGAACTTGCCTTATTTTTTCTTCGGGAACGAATTCCGAGGACGTGGGCTTAGCGTGTATCCTATTATGGAAGCATGAGGTTTAATTCTTAAAAGTCACGGTTTTGTGTCACACCAAGCACTGTACTATAAGTTTTCAAAAGTTCATTTTATTTAAGAGAGCCAAATTTCGCCTCAGTGAAAATGTTCAAAAAGTCGCATGGTAATTCACCCATGAACTTAAAAAGCTAACAAAATTCTATGGCCCTCATACTGTCACTAAACCGTCTAACAGGCTACGAGCAAAATGTGTGAGCAATTTTTAATTTGAGTGACCAAATATTGGAATTTTTCCCTAACAATTCTCGGCTAAAATTTCTTTTTAATTCACTAAACCATCGGCTTCTGCGGGATCGATTTACTCGAAAGTCTCTTGAAAATTTACGCGGTTCTTATTTTTCCAATAGATGAGATTTTAAGCCAAAGATAGCGACGCAACCCTCGCCATTACCAAGATTGCACAATGTCTGAGCTATGTGACGATGCCGAAGCGACCTGATAAAATATTAAAACTCGTTGAGCCTGATGACTTCCGTTGAATAATCTATACAAATCAGAGGACGTTTCTTACAGCATTACAGAATTATTTATCGGGAATATCTCTGACTAGACACGAATACTTTCAAAATACTTTCATTACCTTTGAAACAATCACAAATTCCAGTTTTGTAGTAAATGCCCGTAGGTCTACTGTTATTTCATCATCTGAATTATTTGATTTATTGTTAAATTTATTTATACAGCGAGTTAAGATGAATTTTTTTTAACTTTGTATTATCTTTCAATCTAAGCTATTTATGTCAGCCACAATTACAGTGAATTTACGTAAATTTACCGCACAAAAATTTCCATCGGATTTTTTTGAGGGCAGTGACTTTTATGGAAGTGGTAAATTTAGAAGATTTTTTGTCCAATCATGCAGGATATTTACAGCAAGTTAGCAGCATTGTCTTCGGTCGCTGCTTTGAAGTGCCAGAAATTGCTCTGTTTAACCGAGATTTTCTCTCACAGTGTGATGAAGGACGACTAGCGATGGTCGGTCTGATGAAACAAATGGCTGGTTTAGCAATTTGAGAAATTTTATCTCAAAACTATTTTCTCTTCCAAAGCAAAACAGCACAGGTATTTTTTCCGACAAAATGATGGAATAAGCCCCTCTTTCATTAGTGATAATTCATGTTGAAATTAACAGTTAAATTCAATGAATCCAACATACACCTCTTCCCCAAAATTAAAGTGGAACTCCCACCAAAGGGCATCAACATTTCCTTCCCTTTAATATTATTATAAAGCATATTCCAATTCTTTCATCAGGTACGAATCGGAAATTAGATAGTCATCATAGGTTTGATTCTAATCACTTCTAGTCTCATCGAATGTTTCCTCCTGCAACAACCGCCGAAGTTTCAGACCCAGAGACCCAAACAGAATGTCATCGACTCGAAATGCGACCGATACTGCAATCTACGCTCCCAAATAGAGGCTGCACATTTAGTGCTTCCCGATTCCCATTTAGGTATCTGAATGTTTTATATATTCGAGGTTAAAACACATTGCAACTTTCCGAATTTCTTTTTAGATTTCAGTAGCTTTTGTATTTTCTAGGTTAAAACATATTTCAAGCATCCAAATTTTCTAATAGGTTTCATGTTTTTGTATTAAACGTTAAAACATGTTTCAAGCTTCTCAATTTCCTTTTTTAATTTTAGCAGGTTTTTGAGTTGTCATGAGACCGATTCCCAATATTATTCACCGTGCTGAGCCTTGATCCAAAAACGTAAATTTTATACTACCCTTACCTGAAACTCAGGAAAAGTTGGCTAGGAGTCTAACTTGTACATTTCTTCTGAGGCTGCTCACTGACGCTGGTGCAAACTCGTATTTTACTGAAAACGAGTGTTGAAAAGATATTAAGGGTTAGTTTTCATTTTCTGCTTCTTCTCTAAACTGAAAACATGGGTCTATGGAGTGTATATAAATATGTTTTAAATCTGCTGAAGAGCTCATGAATGATTTCTCGTCCTGTCTTTAAAACGAACAAAACAACTATTCAGTCAAAAGTGTATTGAATTTGACCCGTAAATAAATCAATCATAACATCCAAATGTGAGCCAACAATGAGCGTCACTCAGAAGATATATATATTTGTCCTCCGATTTGTACACACAAATACAAATGCACAAAAAGCTCTGTGTCATAGATCCGAAGGCCCCAATCTACCCAAAGCTCTAAAAAAAATATCCATGCACCATGCATGATGCACGAATGAATGGCAAATAGAGACTAACTTGGGTCCAGGTCAAAAAAGGTTACGGTGGCAGCTGCGACTCCTGTATTTCACCGGAGTTAGTCGTAAATAATTCACAGATGCACTAGAAAGTCAGATCAGATCGTCCCCGTCTACGCAATGGCGACAGACTGGAGAAAATTTATTGGTCCCTTGATCTTCACAGCCACTTCATCTGTGGAAACTTGGGACCTTAAAAAGTGCACTTTCCGTGCAGACTCGGTGTCGCAGATGTCCTTCAGACTAGCGCTTGTGAGAAACTTGAAACACTGAATGAATTTTTTATTGTTAGATCTTCGTGAAGGTGCAAAAAAAGATACTTTTTCTTCCATCCCAAGCTCTGAAGTCTTGAATTCTTCTATGATCCCAAAATATTTGCTCTCTAGATGAAAACCTCACAAAATTTTAAAGCAAAATTAGCTTACCAATTTGCTCCTTCCCTTTAAGCGAAAAAACTTTTCTTTAAACCCGCCACAGGCTTAAATGAATAACGAAAAAATCCAAATTATTCGAAGAGGAATTTATCCTCGTTAATTATTAAAGAATACCACCTGCGTAGTATCTGGAAACAAATAAATACATTTTTAATCGTATTTTTGAAATCTTCATATTTATATAGAGTTTCCATAAGTGCTCGCACCTTTGCAGAAAGCTGTGATATGGATATTTTTTATTGCGTATCCGAATCATAAAATAAATCAGTATTAATTAGAGAGAACACAAAAGCTCACTCGACAGGGGACAACACTGTTGATTACGACAAACAGAAATTGTGACAAACCACTTTGTTAAACAGAAATGACCATTTTAACACAAACCAGCATGAAATACTAACTCGTGAATTCACAGTGACCATGTGAGCATTAAACATGCCTGAGCATTAAAACGCTACAATCAATCATGCATGTTGATGCGCACGTCCATATTCTAGCATCACTCGGCCATAAAAAACATACTACAAGCTGGCATTCGACCTTTAATCGGACCCGAAAGAAGAGACTGTCATTTACTTTTTAACGACGAACATTTAATCAAATATGATACTAGTATGGTAAGGTGCGCGTATTACTTCTGAGTAGATGCTGATGATTCGCGTACTGCGTATTAGTCAATAATGAAAGACTTAATGAAACACCTATTAAAAAATAATAAAACACAGTGTATTAGATAATAATGAAACAACACGAACTGCATTCCGACAGATGTTAAAAAAAAAAAAATTGATTAATCCATCGTGCTCGCGTTTTTCAACTAACACTTTGAAAATTTGCGATGAAAAGTTTTGAGATCAGTTCAAAATCATTTTGACAGTATACCCTAAACATAAGGAGGTATGTAGACTGAATAAACAGTCGTATTAACTGAGCTATCCTTACAGTAGGCTTTACTTCTTGTACAGATTGAAAGCTTGAGGCGTCTTAAATTGCCTTTTTGGAGCGCTCCCTCCACCCCGTACTTCGCAAACGAATTTCCCAATTTTCTCGTGTATGGATTGTCACATCGAGTGCCAATAACCCCTTCATCCTACTGAGTATTAGGATCATCTCTATAACATGATGACGAATTTTCTGATAATTTGTCTCGACTTATCACATTTTGCCCCTCAACTCATCACTTCTTCTGAAGTTCTTTTGTAACATCTCATTGACCACGAGCGACTTTGAAGTACTTCATTAGATTTTGCAGACAACTAGTCTGTAGAAGCTGATGCTCGAGTCCATCACGATGCAGCTCCCGTCATTTACGCAGTCGTAATTCGAAGACAAGATTCGGCTCTTGCACATCAAGCCAAAGCTCCTCCAATGTGATGAACAGACGGCGCGAATCGGCAATCCTGAATTTGGATTTAATACGTGTGTGTGAGCAGGGGTCTAAAGGTACAGGCATTTTTTTCTACAAGTTAAAAGGCGAGAAATATTGCGTGATGCAATTTGTGAGCTGGACACAGGGCTTGTGTTTTTCTTGTTATTTATGAATGTGGTGTTTGCCCGATTGATTGGATGATTCGCGGCTCCAAAGTTCATGACAGCTCGACCATGAGTGGGTACAGCAAATTGCACAAATCAATAAATGAGTAGCACAGTGAGAAAGCGACCATGAAGAAATATTTAATTCCAACCGTTCAAGATGGAATGACTCTTTTCAGACGCTCTAAAATTAACCTGACTCATTTCGAACGTAAATTAATTTCATTCGATTCATCTGGAGAACTTATGACTATTCCTACAAAGATAATTTCAAGTTTACTTTCATCAGTGCTTCATAGTGATGCTGCGCTTCTCTGCCTACACGCAGATCCGCAATTCATTTCATTTCGTGCGATAGCCTTGATTAAAAATTGTCACTGATAACATTTTCATTGGAGGCGGCTTTAATACTCGTGCCACTCGAGCGTTTTGCAGGCAGATAACATTGTGTGGCACGGGATGATATGGCATGCGCAGCCTCCCCACTCTCTGGCATTGACGAGACTGGAGTCTTGAGCTTCTCATTTTGGATCGCAAATTGAAGTTCTGACTGCTATCTGCGATTCGATTTTTTTCTATTTCTAAGGAAAATGTTACGATCAGGAACACATTTTTTGCTTGACTCGATCTAACGCACTTTAAACGTTTATTTTTCAAAGTAGTTTTTCGTCTGGAGAATTCATTTCTGCTAAAGTTACCCATTGGCGTGCGGAGTCGTAATATTTTCGTGGTTTCTCTCCGTGAATCTCGTTTTTTGAGAATTAGAATGAATCGGCTTGCGATGACGTGAATCGTTCTTGATGAGAAGTACTCTCACTGATGAAGATCATCGCTCAATGGGCGCATTATCATGCAAGGCGTATACTTTTAAAGGCAGAGTAGCAGCCCTCAAAATAATCAAGGTTAAACAAAATAACGTAGCAGGAAAACATACTCATATTTTCCATTCTTGTTGGTTTCTTGTTGTTTATGCTTGGCAGAAAAATATAGGCGTATTTTTCATTCTTGTTTCATGAAATTATGAATTGGCAGGTCTACCATTCACGTTCGTTCACATATCCGATCTTTAAGGAAGTTGTGTGGTAAATATAGACTCAATACACCCACTGAAAATAAGATTTATCTTAATAGGAAACTTGAACTGAAACGTTCGATTTATATACGTGAATTTAATTTTAAAAAACTCTTTAAACTTTTCAAATTTCTTTACAAATTAAAATTTATTTGCAAAAGTGGGCACGAATTAAATCAACTATTTAATATTAAATTTATTATCCGGAACACAATATCGATAATGGCGTAGTACATTTCAAGGGCCGCATGTAGATGATGAAACCAACTGATCCTATTAATCTCTTATGAATAAAATTTGCAAATTTAAAATCGATACTGGCTCCCGTCAGAAATACACGCTACGTTTTTTCTTTGTAGCTCCTAATTACTCGTACCAATGTTCTTCTTGCGTTCGCTAAATGCGATTCATTTGCACCGTGTGCACGCTTAAAAAATAATCAATGTCAATTTTGTGCTCTATCATTTGAGCAAGTGAACTTCAAGTCGAATCCTGTAAATTTTATTTGCTAACATGAGCGTATTTCTCCAACGTGCTGCGTAGATGGTCTACTGAAAAACTACTGCCTCAGCACAAAACCCTAATCAACTTTCAATTCTCCTTCGTTTGACGCACAATCGTGTGATCACAGGAAGGAAAATAACTTGAAGTTTACTTTCAGTAGCGCTTCATAGCGATACTACGCGTTGCAAACTCTTCTTACACCCAGAACATAAATCTATTTTATTTCGTACGACAGCATTGATTATAAAAGAAGATACTGCAATGTTCAACCTGAAAATTTTGAATGTTTACCTTTTGATCTTGTCGGAATCTCGTTATGTTCACAAATAGAGCAATGGTCACACGATCAGGGCGTAACGCTGGGGTCTCGTAAAATAGCGTAAAATAGCGTGCAAGTTCACAAGTTGACATGGCATTGTGCAGTGCAATGATCACGATGAATGTGGAGCTAGTCAAATAATGTGCAAATTTAATAACAGACAAGTTAAACATTGTCTTTGTTTTCTGTTTTAGTTTCATGGCTGCTGATAAATTCCAATCCAGAATGGTGCTTCGGAAAGTTTTGGAAGAACTTTGTGTTGTTATTTTCTAGTTTTGTATGAACTCGTCAAATAATGCGTTAAATTAATAACAGAAATGTAACACATTGTATCTGTTCTGGGTTTTACTTTCATCTCTGGTGATGAATTCCGAGACAGAATGAGGCTTTGGAAAGCTTGAAAAACTGTACGTTAACAATTGTCTGCATTCCCTGTTTATAATCTGAACGAAATGAAATCTAGCATTTCCTGTCAGGTCATTTTATTCTAATGTGTCTGACATGAAAGTGATTTTTTAAATTTACCGAAGTATTGAAATTATATCATTTAAGCTCGTTCACTGCTCCACGAATTTTTTCAACCCGTGTTGTTCAGATGAAGTAGAACAAATAATAGGAAGCCCTGAAAGACCCAAATTCAAGAGCAATATGAAAAAATTCACGACCTAAATACGACTTAACAATTCTGTTGAAACTACACAACAACACTCAATGGCTGGAAAAAATACTGCTTAATTTCTGCAACACAAAGAAAATGAGAACCCTGTTAATTACCTCTTTGAGTTCTTACACTCGCAGAAAGTAATTACGTATTACAAATAAATGATCGAAGGCAGACGAAAATACTAATCTAGTCTTAAAATTACTGAAAATTGCACGTTTTCTGAAGAATGGACGTTTGGCGCACTTTTTGCATTGATTTATTTTGAAATTAGATTCCCATCAAATACGATATAAGTGACTTATTTCTACGAGCGCACACAAAAAATTACGCGAATGTTTTGCGAAGAAACAAGGATTTTCTCAAACAGCGTTTATACTGACGCTTCATGGATGTTTATACTGACGCTTCATGGATGTTTA
>JACJUY010010401.1:2881-19420 GCA_014220935.1 Platorchestia sp. MABIK
CCTTAAGAAACATTCTACCTCTGTATCACCTGTGGTAAATAAAGTGTTTAAAAGTGTTTAAAGTGTTTAAGTATGCCTACGAGGGTGGAAGCTGTCATCAAGGCCAAGGGTAGGCCAACACCCTATTGAATTCCAGCATTACTGTCACGAAACCGATAAAGCTATGCCTCTGTCTTCGTAGTGAGGGATTTAAACCTCATAGTAGAAGAGGAAAATTAAGAGCGGAAGAAACACAGAAAGAGAAATGATAGGACATGTGGAAAATAGAAATAGTAGGTGTCTGTTCTGCGTACCCGACTCCAGCGCCCCAGGTCAACACGGGAAAATGAAAACTAATGTTGCATTTCAATTTGGTTTATAAGGTTTATTCATAACATTACATGAAAACACGTGATCTTCGCACATACCTGAGTAACACAAGACCACCCAAGGCAAATAACAAGAATCACATGAAACACAATCCTAGGGAATTAGTTGCGCGCGTAATTCTATGACACAAAAACACCAAAGGCAAATGGCAAGAATTGCATGAAACACAATGCTAGGGAAATTGTTGTGCGCCCGAATAGGCACAAAGAACGTGATTGCGAATCACAAATGACTCTCATCACTGTCGTGGCACGAAGAAAGATAATAGAATCAATTTCGAACTTTTGCCAAACTCTTGGCGCCTGTTCAAAATGATGCTAAGCTCAGCCGCTTGTTTCCACTTCTCTGAGGCAGATGTGAAGGTAGTAAGGCGATGACGCTTCATCTCGGTGTGAGCCATTTTTGCATCACTTCGATGCAGCCCCAAGCGGTTGGGTGTGTGGAAAATCCGCCCTCCCTGAGAACAACAATATGGTTGAGTAATCTATTCCCTTTAAGCCTTCATTCCCTGTAATTTCTACTGCTTATCTCCCTTTTCTAAATTGAATTTTAATGATTCACTCCCTCTCAATTAACGAACAATTACAAGAGTTTCCAACGAAAAGTGATGATTTGTTTCTAGCGCACGGTAAATACAACAAAGGAGATATTAACTTGACTTGCCAAAAGTGGCGTATTGGACATATATGGACGGCTGTGGCTGCACAACGTGTTAGATGAATCATGGCAAACAAAGGAACTAGAAAATCTCCGGGATCTCACCAGTGTTTAAAATGCATCAGAAAATATTCCTTGATTTTAACCCATATTCAAAAATAAAACACAACACCCTGCTTAAGAATAAAATAAAAACAAAAACAATACACTGCTTACGATGGCATCCCCATCTCTGACGTTACTCGATGACGCTTCCTAACTCTAACCGGCTTTGATACACAACATAATAAAACTGCCACCCATATCTGTATGCTGATTTCCCCAATTGTTTAAGAACAAACCCAAAATATCCGAAATCGTGTTACTCCTTGAAACACTTTCACTTCCTAACACGCAAAATTTGCTTACCTTCTTTTTGTTGCTTTCTGGGCCTACATCTTGTCGACATGTTACACAGAATCAGGGTGACGGTGAAGGGGGCAACCCTTTTCCCGTCTTACGCTTAAATACGTTCCCCTCGAACGATGCGTGGTGGCTGTCCTGCTAAATCTATGATTGACTCGTCCGATAGCGTCACCTTTCTATGCTTACATGTCCCTCGCTTTCATCATTTATTACTATGCACAGCCCGCTCAAATCCTTTTATAACCCCAAAAACCCATTGTTTCCTACCGCGTTGTGAATAAATTTACACGCTACCTCTTAATGCTACATGCCAATATTCTACTCTTTCGCTTTTCTTGTGCTGTTATGCGTACTAGCTTTACATTCTGCTCCTGCACCTCACCTAACACCCGCTTTTTGCGAGACGCTTCACCCCCCACCATCCACCTCACGGACCTCAAATGGCTGTATTTCCCGGGCATTTGCTGCTATCTACAGCTTATGTGTAGTTTTACGAAAATTTGTTTGACATATATAAATATATCATTACATTACCAATGGAGGGCGCTACGAATTGCTAAGTCATTTTCAGCTAGGTGTTTGGTTACTTTTGATCACATATAGAGCATCTGATGCAGGTAGAAATGGTGATGCTTGTAAACAGTTTGAAAATGCCGATTTCAAGTTAAAGCGAGCCAATTATGTACGGTAGTTTAACATGGTGACCTTTATGATACCGCCGAAATTCTAACTTGTCCAAGTTACGCACAGTTACCTAAATCTGAACCTTCATTAGCTGTTCACCATGTGGCATTGAAAGGAACTCTTGCTTAGCTTCGTTCACTTAATGAGGTTAAAGTTGGTGCACATAGCAGCACATTGAGAGAGTAAGGTAGGCCTTTCTGTTGAAATAAAATATAATTTTTGTTTTTTTGAGGACCATCTTCTATTGATTCACTTCTGTCCTTTTCAGCACCTCTGACATTCTTCTTCTACTTCTATCTTGTTTTCAAACCTTCCTTCTCTACTTACAGTTTCTATGCGCATAGGATCCTGTCCGGCAACACACATTGTGCATAGATTCCGCGTTCCATTAACTCCAAGCTAAATGGCGCCTTCATTCTTCCTCTTTTTGAATATCATTTTTGTCTTAAGGGTGGCTGAAACTAACTTATTATCAATCAAGTAGCACATTAATTAATTCGAAGTACTTAACTTTCCCCTGTATGTTCTCTCGATGTATGCCTAACATTCCAGATGGAATACATGCATTGAGTTTGATCAAAAAGCTGGCTACCGCCGTGTTCATATCTGTAACCATAATCGCTTTATTCAATGTTTTTTGAACTTTTTGAGAGCATAAGTATCTTGTTCCACTCTTCTTCAATGTTGTACTCGACAAAATTTTTGCGTCTGTGCTATTTGTGAGGCCGCAGCGCTTCCTCTGGTGAACTTCTCCATTTGCTAGAATACTGGCTTCGTGGGATCCGGTATGTTGCGATTTAGATTATTCATTTGCTTTAGTCTACACTTAATGGAAAAATTGATAATAGAACATGGTGTTTCAGTGGTAAAGCTTATAAGCCAAATGAAGGCAAGCGGAGCGAGAACTAGCTCCACCAGTCGCCAGTTTAGGATTCTCTTTGAATTTTAAAGCTGTATTTTTTCGCTGATGAGAGGAACACACATCGCACAGGTGATATAATATAGAACAAACCTCTCAGGTGTGACGTGAAAGTCCAAACCCAGGCGGAAGTGTCAGTGAAGTTTATGTTGAAATTGAAGTCGAACCTTGCAGCATTCGATTTGCAAGTTCGTACATTCTCAAGGGCAGTGTGAGCAGAGGGAAAAAATGCGTAGCATTTCTTCGGTAGGCTAACAGAATTTAATTAATTTGCCTTCGAAATGCGAACTATTTTTATCGGAAAGGAAATGCAACCATTGTGTTTGTGGGAATTGGTGCCCTCAGTAGTAAGATGCGAGGTCTCGAGCTTAACATGGTCGCGATGTGAGCCGCCGATGTACATGGCGGAGGGAACTTTCACAATGCTGCTGACCAACCAAAAGTCATAAAATTTATATCTGTAAATTTTGGCTCAAAGCTAAATAAAGGGAAATTGAGTTACCGTTTACCATTTTTAAAATTGCTCTCTACAGTTGACTTTAGCTTCAGTTTCACCGATCGCGGTCAACATGCTGAGGTTAGGCAGGCCGGTTTCTAGTTGAAATAGACTAGTTTGTTTTACGAACGATCATCTTTATTTATTCACTGCTGTCCTTTTTTTCAGTGTGTGTGTTTTTCAGTATCGTGTTTCATAAGCTTTTTCCAATCGCTGTTTCTATGCAATGATGTTGGGGACTTCTTGTGCATTGATTCACATTTTTTAATTTCACTACCAAATGTTAGGGAAGGCTTGAACTAATTGGATAGGAAGGTTAGGTTATGGTTAGGAAGGAACTAATCCACACATGGCGTGGACGACGCATTCGTGATGTAGCAAATTTTTCACTTGCTGTGGAACTATACCAAAATCTAACCCTTTTCACGGATTTCAAAAGGTTTTACAATATAAAAGCTGACGACGAAACGCCAATGAGCCGTGTAAAAGTGATGCAGGCTCACCGTGACCTGTACCACAAGTTTCGCAGTAGACCTGCCAAGATTACGGAAGCCCGGAATGGCAGCCTCCTGATGGAAGTCCGAAGCCAACACCAAGACACCGCTATTTGACGAACCCTCGCGGGAGTCAGCGTCCAGATTGCCTCACATGAGAGCCTGAACGAGTGCAGAGTTACCATATGGTATGCAACCATCTGCAGTATGGCGATAACGAACTCTTGGAAGAGCTGACGCAGTTTGATGTGAAAGTAATGTATCGGATCAAACGAAGACACCTTGGAGTCTTAGTGCGATCTCTAGTCACTGTTCACACATTCAATCGCTGTAACCATCCTTCAATCCGTGGAAATCGAATTAACAAGATGCACCGCAACTGTATCCACAGCCAGGACTGTGGGCATGGCGCTGTGACCTGCCAAATCCAGTCAGGCTCATGCGTTAACTGTACTGAAGAGCAAGCAACATGAGCTGCCCTGTACTAAGCCCCCAAGATGCGCTAATTGCGATGAGCATCATCAGGCTAGCTCCGAGGCTTGTTTTCATTACAAGCTGGAGGTTGAAATGTTATCAACGCCTTAGTGATGGTGTAGTGAAGCGTGCAGTCAACTGCAGGTTCGATCAGCCTCAAGCCACGTTCGCATGCAGATAAGGTGAAGGTCCTTTGGTTAGACTTGCCGCAGCTACTTCTAGCCAAGCGTGAAAGTCGCTGATGCTGCTGAGAGGAAATGCAGCGCCTATAAAGGGACGGATCTTGCAATACCCTGGGCCAGTTGTCAGGTGCTCTCTCTTTAACCAGTGGCAGGAAGTGGTTCAGAACAAAGTGAACACGCAGCTAAAACGGCACATATTGACCCGCCAGATGAACCATTGAAAGCAATCCCATCCATTTTAGCAGCACCTTAACGTTTGCAAAGTGGCACGCTGCCATCTCAGGAGGGCGCTTTTACCATGAGAGCGAAAATTGGGAAAGCCACTCATTCGGACGTAGAGGTACAATCGAGTCACACCTCTCGCGACGAGAGCGTCAAACCAGTTCGAGAACTATCGGCTCCGTCTGGCCTAGCGTCAGACCCCATGCGGACTGTGAGGAGGGAGCCTCGTCCCGCTGAGCGGAGGCCTAACCGAGGTAACGCGGCTGGCAAAAGTATCGGGTGGACCCATAAGGGTGCGTGCACACTACAACAAACAAACAAACATCGGCATCTTAGGATGCTTTATTTCCAATCAAGCCAGATTCATATGATCTTAAGCATTGGTTTTTCAAATGTCTTATAACTCACACTATATATAGGACACCATGACGGTTCCCCCGTGAAGCCGGTACCCATTTCCGACACCTGGGTTGAGTGGGGTATTGTGCTTGAGCTCTCCCTTATACCCAACGGGGAAAATCGCCGCGCCAGTGCCGGGATACGAACCCGGGCCTCCAACATGCCAGGCCGATCCCTTAACCACTGTACCACCGCGAGCACAGCGGAGCGGAGCGGCACGGCGCAGAGCAGAGAGGAGCGTGTGCTCACATGTACGCTGAGCAGAGCGACGTCCACAGGAATCAGTCGCTATGGCGGATTTAGCGAGTACGGTCCTATAGCTCGACGGCAAGAAACAGAAACGGAAATACTGGGTCCATCCCATCAATATGAGGAGAGATCGCTAGGGAGAATACCACTCTCTCTTCGAAGCACTGAGGAGATATGAATCGCAATTCTTCGAGTATTTACGGATTATTGAGGATACATGTGAACCAAAGTAGTTCAAGCAAAATTAAAGTCTTTCCACAAGGCTGTATTACTTTATAGGATGGCAGGTTTTCGTAGGCCAATAAGAATAAAGGAACGTTTTGTGGTGACTTTAGGGTGGGTGCAGGTAAAATAATTCCCTTCAGAAATTCAGGGTTGTGCCAGAGAAAGCTAAGTGAAAAATACTGACAAATACTGACTTGTCCTAACCAATAAATTCTCAAAATACTGAAATGTTTTCCGTTAGTGTTGGAAAAAAACACCTAAGCTCATAATATTTTGCAGCTTATTGTGTGTTCAGACACTCATTGAGGCCTCCTCCTCACCATTTTAAACTTTATTAAAACTTTATTAAAAAATCGCACATAATTTTTCCTTTAGCGAGATAATAAAACAAAATACACCGCAAAACAAAATAAAAATCAAACTACATAAGAAGGAAAATAAAAAAAGATTCCTTAAATTGAAGCAATAATAAATTAACAAATCAGAAAACGCCGAAGAAAAAAGAAGTAAATGCTTAATGAACCCAAATGGGCAGAATTAAACATATATATTACATGCTACACCATCAATAATACTTTTTATATGATTAGTTGTACAAATTATTAGTGACATATTATGCTTTTTGAAATCAAACGACAATTCTACCCCTGGAAGATATGACGATCCAAAGGCGGAGCCAAAGAGAAACGCTCGCCGCGAGCGTCAAAAAATCCCAACGAATTTCCCGAGCGCGCCGATCCGCTCCGCTCTGCTCCGCTCCGCATGTGGTGTGAAAAGCCGAGCGTTTTTGCATTCGAAAGTGTACAAGCATTCTTGCCGCTCTGCTCCGCTCGCTCCGCTCGTAGTGTGAACGCACCCTTAGTCCTCCGCGCGGAAGGATCAATACCTGCTTCTGGCTTGATCGGACAGCCTCACCTCACTGTGATGCAGAGTGGTCACTCCTTGGAGCTAGTAACTTTGGTGCCAGAGGACCTTGCGGCGCAACTTTTGAGGAAGTACCCGGCACCACTAAATTTTCCTACCGGGCCTCCTCATGCAGTGCCGCTACACTCATGGGATGATAAACCCGCAGGTACTTAGCCATCCGCACAGACGTTTACCTCTCAAAATGAAACCAGGAATGACACAACCCGTGGAAAACCCCGTGCAAGTAGACCATGAAAGCTATTCTTAACTGGAATATTAGAGGACATCACTAGAATTGCGGCGACCTCAAGGGACTTCTGTAAAAGCGGTAGCCTTAATGTGTTTGTCTCCAGGAGACCTTGCTTGGAAATCTTAACCTAAGTACCTTCCTCCTCCAATTATAATATTGTTCTCCATTCCCCTGACCCTAATTCACTGTTAGGCACACAACTAGCAGTGTTGGTTTGGAGAAACAGCAGTTTTAGCACAAGAACATGAAATACTAGATTACAATCCCTCACCCTGAGCTTGTGCATAGGGCAGCACGTGACTTTAGCGTGTATGATAACTTTTCTCTCCCACCTAGAGGACCGCTGTCCATGAAAGACATTCTGTAACTGTCATCAGCAACGAGATAGCTAGACCAACCCTTGTTTTTGGAGATGCCAAAACCAAACACGCATTTCAAGGTAACATGCTGATTAATTGCCATGGCAGATTAGTGGAGGACTTTTTTAATGTCTCAGATAACTGTTTGCTGAGTACTGCAACCGCCACACATCTCCACGCAACCTTCAATTTTTATCTTGTTTCATGAACTTTTTTCCCAACTCACTGTTTCTATGCTCCATCTGCATAGATTCCGCATTCCCTAATATCCATACTAAATGGTGCCTTCCTCTTTCCTCTCTTCGATACGCTCTTTTTGTAGCGGTTAGGAAGGTTTAAACTAACATATAATCTAATCTAATCTAACCTCCACGCACCGAGTAGTGCCTTGTCCACCATCAACCCGAGCTTGAGCACTACCCCATCGTTGGGGAACTTGCAGCAATTTCACGCTGTCTGTATAGAACCTCATTTCATGCTGAAATAAGCTGGTTGGAAGAGCTGATGATGGGAGAACCTGATGAGACTCGAAAAAAGGCTGAAAAATGAAAAAGGATGATGTAACTGTTGAGTGTGATACTCTCCCGTCCTTAATCCATGAGGCAAAATTTATCGGATATGCTCTCCCTCAATATTCCATTTGATAAGTTTTTCCCTCATTTTGGAATTACCTCATTCTGTTAAATATTTAAAACGCCCTTTAATCAGAGAAAGCTCGATAAACGAAATAATCACGATCGTTGTTGGAACAACTCATAACATCTGCGACCTGGTCGTCCAAAATGTGACATTGTGTACAACCGATGACATCCTGTCTCACATAGCTGATGGACACAGCCTCTTATCAATTAACGAAAGAAAAAAATCTACCAAGTCTATCAAATGTCACGAAGACCAAACTTCGCTCAGAAAATAATCGTTGTTCTCACAAAAATTCGTGCCCTTTCTCTCCTCTCCTCTCGTAGCACAGCCTTTGCCGCTTACGGTTTCCTTCCTTCGAACATTAAAAGGAGGTACTTTTGATTCTTAATTAGCAGTAAGCCCTCACCCACATTTCAACGGTTATCTTTCTAGCCATGACAAAAGTTAACCACTTCATAACTTCTACTCGGTGAATAAAATGAAATGATCTTCCTCTCTATTCATACACCCTACAACACAAATTCACGAAGTATTCATGCGCAACTCGCTCAGCTTCTCGGAAAGCAGCTTTCGCTGCTTTCCAAGGGATTAATAAATCAATAAAAATCCTAATTTCCTACCTAGAAAAAACGCTTTAAGCGACTGTAGTACCAAAACCCTTCAGGTAATGAGCCAAACCGATAACCCTAATCTTTTAGCGGAGAGCATTACGAGCAAGAATCCTACTTTTAATGGATACTTGTATTCACTGCAAATTTCAGTGTCAAATTATTCACCAGATAAACAATAACCTGTCTCTTACTGCGACCCACTTTACTAGAATTTCAAAACATCGGGTACCTCCAAGTCTATTCTCGATATCTTCCACCGCTTCATATATTAGGCTCATAATAGAACGACTTTTCATATTGAATTCGCATGTAGGTTCTTTTTATTTTACACCAGAGACCCTGGCTAATACAACTCAATGTTTCAAATCAAATCTCAAAGAACCTCTTGACACTTTTCTTGTCTGAGATAACATTCTCAAAGCTGTTAAAAGAAATGACATTGATGCCTGGTTTAAAATTCAAACCATAACTCTGAACATTTCGATGACCTTGACAAAATTGACTGAATGCCTCAATTAAAAAATTATACCATTTGCATCCGAGATTTAAGCCTCTCGTTCTCTGGCCTCATTAAGATCAAAGAACTGATCATGATCAAGGTATGCCTTTTTCCGTATACATATGAAGTAGATGTAGCTTTCTGTTGCTCATAGGTAACCATATGTAGAATAAAACGAGCCATAGGCGAATTATGAGTTTAATTTTGATGACAATTTTTAAGCTTATTTCATTGCACTAAAATACATAAACCGCACTGTGGAAAGAGTAAACACCTGTGCTGTGCTTGTGTACCAACAAGCCTAACTCTAAAACATTTATTCTCGATTTCACCGTTCTTCTTCTTGAGTCACCTGCAGATTAAGAACGCAAACGAGTTCCACCAAAAAATACCAGACTCTGGAGGCTTCAGCACTCGGTCCTCAGGAAAGGGGGCTCCATCAGCACTCCTTGGTTTTCGGGACATTAGCATCGTCATTACCCTGGGACCTTAATTTAAGACATTTCTTCAAGAATTCTACTTTTACTTATTATTCTTCGAAAATAATGGGATGTCAACGATTTTGAAAAGATGAACTCATTTATAAAAATGTAAGCTCTTCGTGAAGCCCTAAGCCGAAGATTGGAGCCGGGGCAGCTCTGCGCTTTCGTGGCCGGACGCAGCATGGCGAAGTTCCAGCAGCGACTCCGCGCCTCTCTGTCCTCGCCTCACACGGTGGAGGGGTTGCGGCGGCTCGGCGGCACTCCCCGGGCGGCGCGCGTCTCTTGAGCTCTACTGCACGGAGGAACGGCCTTCTAAGCACGTCCTTTATGGTGAGTTGGGAAGCAATTTCAGTGCGGTGTTCTTTTTCCATCTCAGTGCTTCGATTATTCTTGATTATTGCCAGTGCGAACGGATATTACAACTTAATTTTTGTCTGAGCCAAACGAGTATATAACTATGAACTTTAGGTACAAAAAAGCTTGAGCTCTTTTGTAGCCTCGCTGCCAGTCTAGCTGGTTGGCTAAATGCCATTGTATGGGCTAATTTTGCTTAGCTGCAGAAAGCTCTCAAAATAAGGTAATCTTAAGTCCTTCCTAAAGTTTTGTGAGCCGCTTCAGCATGACGTTTAGTTTCCCTGCAAAGTAGTTGAATTTACTATTAAAATTATATTTTTTTTCAAAGGTACGTGTATTGGCTCAGACTTCTTGGAGCGAGCTGGAGGAGTGCGGAGGGTTACCGCGCTGGCCCGTTTCTTAACTCCAGGCTCCCGCCGCTACGTCATTGGGGGCGAACTGTGCCGGCCGCACTACAAACTTAGTGTTCTTTATTGATCTTTGCTGTTTTACGCTTATGCTCAGTAAAGTCATGGCTGCCGCATCTAGTTTTTACTCCTTTGGTGACCCTTCTCCAGATTCATTTTCAAGACCATATAGACGGTTAGGGCTATCCCCAATACTGATGATAAGAGGTATAAATGCCGTTATGATGACAAGGAGCACTGATACAGGATTTCTTGCTGAAGGAGCACTTGGTGAGGTAGGACTTGCACTGCTCTATTGAGCAGGACCGAGCGAGATGCGACGAGGCTGTGTGTTCTCGCTAGGCCCAAGCTTTAGACTATTGAGTTATGTCTGCAAGATTGAGAGCAGTGAGGAGGTTGCCTCTATCTATGCCAGGGTATGTTCAGTGTTATTACCCTCGGTCTTATAGCGAAGAGCTGTTCGCTATAAGCCCGAGGTCATGAACATTAAATAGGGCTTTACAGTGAGAGGGGCGAAGAGAGAGGTCTCTAGGCCGAAGAGTTGTTGCGGCCACTGTACAGCGAAATGTGAGGAAGGAGTAAAGAGCCTAGAGTGAAGCTGCTCAACAGAGTGTTTCCATAGGCCTTGTTCCGGAAGTGACGGGTGTACTGTGTGACACACTATTGGCCAATTATACGGTACCGCCATGGTGTACTGTATTTGTTCGAGTAGCTCGCACTAGGTTCATAGTGCGAGGTACACTGGAAGTTTTAGGCTGAGTCAGTGACATGGCTATTAGGCTATATTAGGGGGCGAGTCAATATGTGATGTTCGTATGGATAGCTTGTGCATGGATAGCACATTTAACACACCTAATATCCTCAGAAACTCTTTACAAACAATTAGATATCTCTCCCATTTACACACTGTTACACGAGCATGCCTATCAAATTTGAAATAATTTACAACAAATGTTATGGGCGTATGTTTTGATGATTCCAACACTAGGCATCACTGTTGATGCTTTTTGTAATTATCTCAAAGTGACGTATCGTACGTTGTAATTAATAATTTTTCGACCTAATCATGTTTTTTTGGGAATCATTTCAATAGGATAATTGGCATCCGCTTACAATAGTAAGGAACTATTGTTCCTTACTCTCACTTCGTCGACGATACGCCGTCACTTACGTAAAGTCGACCACTGTGGTGTTGCACTATGTACATGCCCACGTCACGTACGCTCGCACCTTTATGTAAAATCTTCAAATCAGACTTTAGCATATGACTATCATTAAATATTACAGATCAGGGTGAGTACAAATACCGTTGTTAGCACGTTGGCTTATCAGCGCAGGAGCCTCCAAATTCGAGTGTTATTTCCTTGGAGGCCATTCCGTTATACTTCCTAATAACGTCTTCCTCATTAGGAACCATAAACTCACTGTTATAAACTTTCGCTGTCTAATCGAAGTCCCGTAATCTGCATGCGAACGCACCTCATACTACAGATCGGTCTGAAATATTTATGACCTGCTGGTGCCTCGTTGTTCCTGGTGTCTGCGTATCAAATCTCTCCACGCTGCTGCTTCCCCGAGCGCTTGCCCGTCACCCTGTTAAGGCTATATTATCATTTTAGAACTACATTGTTAAATAACTATTCTACGTGAAATGGTTATGAAAAATTTAGTTATTCTATTCTACAACTAGAAGGCCCTAAGCAGCTCCGTCAGGATTTCTTTCCTGAATCATACCTAATTGTCCTCCAGTTACTATCCTGAACGTTTTACCAGCATAACAATCAACTAGAAACATATGTTTCACTTATCGCGGCCATCCGCCTGTCATATTATTAAATTAAAATTATCGTCGCCCGGGCGTACCATACCGAGACTGTATCAACTGAGTCTAAATTATCCCTCTCCGTTTACTGTCTAAGAAAATCCAAATTCTGCTTCATCTTTCACAAAAAAAAATCACCTTAAATGCTAATTACCCTATTTTGTGATGAAGTTCTATCCTACTTTAATTCTACTCAGTCATACTAACCCACACCTGAAAAGCAACTCAGTTAGTGCATCTTATATAAGATACGGAACATGCTGAGACGGGAGAGGAATTATCATGAGATTTCGTCGATACTTACATATGTCGTAAATCTGCTACTGGCTCCTGCTGATCTGAGTGCATAGTGTCGCCTGGGTTCAGGGTCGGGTGGCGCTCTTCGAGTTTCAGGATTCACGGCATATATCGTGCTGTCGTCGTTATCCGAATCGTCTTTGTCACGAGGTGCTACTGTTTCGTTCTCAATGGACTTCCTTGTCTTTCTGTTTCTCCCCTGAAACGACGCCGGCTTAAGTCGGTTACGGTTAACCGTGACTTCATTTCTGCGGCCGTGTACCGGTTTGATAACCACGTTCTCGGCTGTTGGGATTGCCTAAATTCGATATGGACCTGCCCAGTTTGGGTGAAATTTTCCAATTGCCTTACTTCGTCCCACGTTGTTTCGCAGGAACACGCAGTCTCCTACTCTGAGCACTTTATCTCTCACGCGTTGATATTTTACGCCCTTTTCATAGGCCACCTAGCTAGCTAGCCTTGCGTCTTCGAACGCTACGTATCTGCAACCTAGCAAAAGCAACGTAGGGAAAATCGTCATCAAATGCGTAATTTAAAATTTGCGGTTGCAATGTGTCCGAGTACGGTAATGGAGCATCACGGCCATGAAACAGATAGTGCGGTGTATTTTTCACAGATGCATGATTTGAGCAGTTTAGGGCTAGCGTAGCGAATGAGTTTCTCATCCAAGATTTCTTACTCAAACTGAGACAGTAGCACCGCCCATCGGGCTATGCGTGGCACCGTTGCTTTGTACTGAAAGAGAGACCGGAGAAAGAGGCGGTTGGTGATCGGTGAATATTTTGAACATACTTCTGTATAGATACGTAACGAAGTGCCGGACGTTTTCTACAATGGGCAGAGCCTCATTTTCTGTCGTGTTGTACCTGGTTTGCAAGGGTGTAAATTTGCGTGAGTAATATGCGATAGGATGATCCCCGCCGTCAGCCTCTCGAGTCAGAACGCCTCCTACAGCAACGTCACTGATTCGGTGTGCAACCGAAGAGGTCGTTCGAAGTCTGGATATCGCAGCACGGGCGCTTCCGCGAGAGCCGTTTTTAGCGAGTCAAATGCAGCTTGATGTTCTTCCGACCACACGAATTTTGCATAATTTTTTTGGTCAGGGCAGTAAGTAGGGCCACGAGGGTTGAGAAATTCGGAATATGTCTTCTATAAAAACCTGCCATTCCCAAGATCGTCCTGACATCTTTCGGCTTCTTCGGTGGCAGTAACTCTTGAATCGCCATAATCTTCCTTGTATCGACTTCCCTGCAAGACGACGTGGTACGAAATACGCAATTACGAACTATTCAGAAAGCCAAGGCTAAATTGATTTTGTGAATTCCTAAATTGCGGTTTTTTAAATAACTTCATTCATGTCGTTTTGAAATTATTACAGGGTTGCAATGTTGTTTTTGTAGCATTTCATTAAGATTCGTTTGTGCCAATTTTAGCGCGTAATAAAACTTATATCTTCCAACAGTGCGTTCTTGTTGCATCAGCACTTTGTATGCCTTGTGGGACATGTTTATGTTCGAAATGTGCGTGTGTGAAGCTGGTGATAGCTTGTGTAAGTGAGAAGGGTTGTGGTCAGACAGGCTAAGAACAGATGCCCAACAGGGTAATTTATGTTAGACCTCGAAGAATGCGAAACGCTAACAGACAGGAAATGGGCACAGCGGGGAACATAAGCTCGTAGGCCTTCGAAAATATACAAGAAAAACATGGAACTTTGAGTTCTGCGGAAGAAAGCCTTAGGTCGAAAGATTTTGAGGGGAGGAGAGTGCAATTGCCAGGGGGACTAATGGGCACAGCTACATTCGACGAGGGGCGTCGAAACGATCACTTCTGAAATTCTGAAGGTGTCATTGGTCAAAGACGAAAAGAGGGCATCACTCAAGAAACAGCGAAGGTTTAGCTCTGGGGGGAACGACTGTTCAGCGTCGATACTCATCGTGGGTAAAAGTACGTGAATAGCAGCGTGCTATACTGATAGAAAATTCCTGAAAAATATCATAAGTGCTATGAATTATTTTCGCGGAAAAAGATTTTTTTGCACAAGCACAAATGGGAAATTTATGGGTTTTCGTTCTTTTTTTTTAGGAAGATTTAAAAAACAAGTCTCATAACCATTCAAGAGAGAGAAAATCCGAGATTATTTAGAAATGCACTGGAGGGTAAGACTCAAACATTATTTAAAAAAATTTGCATGACGAAAATTTAATGCTTTTTGAGATGATGTTGAAGATTGGAACAAATGCAATTTGCGGTAGAGTAATGGGTCTTTTCTGTCATATTTTTTTCCAGATGGGAGGAATGCAGGAGCACGTGGGAGAAGAGTCTGATGATTGATTGTCCAGCCGTCTACGCTCGTTTGATGAACTGATGTTTTTCCATGTAGCACGAGATTTTGAACTGATATCTAAGTGGAATGAACTTGAATCCTGGAGAGGTGATTGTGACGTGCACTGTTGGAAGAAACCTAATGTAGGAGATGTTGTTTTGCTTTTATGTAAATTGTGTATGTTTAAATGTGTAGAAGGGTTATTTGGCAGGCCAAATTTAGTTCCAATTATTACCTATCATTAGGCTGTTCTTAATGAGGGTGGAATTACTAGGTAATAATTATCGCGCCTATCAGTATTAACTGTTGTCAGTCATTACCAACGGTTACCAAAGATGTGAATTGTTTGGCAACATTATACAATGTGTAGTAGGATGTCTTGCTTACAGTATAATTTCGTAATGGTAAATTTGTGTATTGAGCCTGAACGTCGATGAATGGGATTGCACATCAGAAGAAAGCGAACAGAAAATCGCTATCGTAAGTTGGGTATCTGCGACTCGGTGAGTACTTCCATAATTGCATTCTTGTAATTTATAATCATAAATGTGTTTTCCATGTTTTCTTGTATTTTTATAGATTTTACTCATACATGAATAATTTTTTTTCTTGAAGGTGATGCCAATTTCTCAAACCCGAGATTTAGTCTCCCTTGCTAATGCAAATAATGAGGGGATTAAGCTTGTCTCGTGACAGCGTTTCCAAGGTACTCGATTGACGGCTTGGCAAAGCTGCACTTCGTAAGCAACATTTTCAGTCCTGATTTCTGGATAATGGAGAGAAACTCTTCCAGATGAGCGATATGTTCTTCAAAAGTCTTGGAAAATACCACCACGTCATCGATGAAAACGTAGCTAGTCTTCCCAATCACTGGCTCAAGCACCCTATTGAATGACGCTCAATAGATGCCACTTATTCTTTACTGATGTTATTTTTACTCGATTGCTCGGCTGATTTATTGCCGAAATTGGTATTACGTTAATATTGAAGGGTTGATTTAAACTAAGAAGGGGTTGCTGCTACAAGAGGAAATTAACTGCCTCAAATTTTATGATTTATGAATTTACGTTAATCACGTATGCGTACTGATAACTGATCCTATTTCTTTGGCAGCATAGCCCGATTTCCAAGGCGCATGTTTCATTTATGGCGGATTCGTGCGAGTGAGAGGATAAAGAAAAAGGCCCATAGATGTAGACTTTACCGATTGGAGGCAATTATTGGACGGCGGGAGCACGCGCCGGTGGGAATTTTTACGACCGAAATCAACTCCAAAATCACACTTCCGCCATGACCAAAAATTGAAACCGCAGCAAGACGATTGTTTCACATACAATCAAGGACAAACCAGGGTACGATTGTTTAACAGACAATCAAGAACAAACCAGGGTACGATTGTTTAACAGACAATCAAGATTAACCCATGGCTTAAACCCCCGGATAATTACACAAATCGATTCTCGGAAGGGACAACCACGCAAAATAACCAAGGTACGCTCGTGTACTGTGTTCAGGTTACGGATATACGACTTGGGTGAACCGGTGGAAAAATAAGAATAAGGTTTTACGGTTTACTAAAGTTCAGCATTTTTAAATGAAATTTTGTGCAGAGCACATAAGAAATACACATAAGTAACACACAAAATTGAATTGAATACAGGATACAATAACAGAATAACGACACCCGGTCAGCTACAGTTCATAAATTAAACCACATGTTCTTCACACCATACTTTACCCACAGAAAGAAAAGAAAGAAAAGAAAAACATTTATTTCCAATAAAGTACAAACATGAACTGTCGATACATTGG
>JACJUY010010403.1:5145-24169 GCA_014220935.1 Platorchestia sp. MABIK
TCCAACAGGAAGTTCTTCTAATTTCCAATTTAGAGCATTCTTTATAATGAGACCCACTCCACCACCTCTTTTTTGCCAACTTACACGCCCTTTTCCTATCAAATGATACTTATTCTCCTTACATGTTAAACTGACTCTATCACGCATTTGGGTCTCTACTACACCAACACAATCTAATTCCCATTTTCAAATTCCGCTACAAGGTCATCTAACTTTCCTGCATTCCATCCACGCACATTTATACTTCCAAACCTTACAACACAATTGGACAATTCAAGACGTTCTTTACTTTGGCTCAGACAGATTTTCATTCATCCTGTTCCAGCTTCCATTATGAAATGAGTAGCCCTGATCCACTGGACATATCTCCTGGAGAGTTTCATCTTGCCTTCTTTTGAAAGATGGACTCTATCTCCAAGAAAACATCCACCCTGGATCACGCTATCCATATCTAGGAAGCTGGAACCCAATTCACGCTTTTTCACACTCTCAGCCCTCATACTCACTATCCTTTCATGCAACTCCCTATTCACCTCTTTTTGCACCCTTTCATACTCATCATCATCACAAGCAGGCCTTCTGAGAAGACTCGTTACACCAACTCTAACATTCTTCTTTCGTGCACTTTCAACCACTTTCATAATTGCATTCACCGTACGCTCTTTCCAACATTCAAGCAATCCATTGCCACCTCCTTGCAATACAATCATACCTTCATTCATTCCATCTATCACTCTCTCAGCATGCCTACAAATCTCTTCCACTCCTTTTCCTCTCATGCTCGTACATCCACTGTCACTACTGTCACTCATCCTTACAAACCTATCCACATTCTTTACCATACTATCTCCACACATTCTAATCATAGGTCTCACTCTCCCTCTCATACTACTCTTTCTCTCACTTCTTTCACTCACTTCATTCTATCCAACTACTTCTACTATGGGTGCACGCACCTCATCCGACACATCAACAGGTCGCTCATTCACTCTCATTTCATTTGTACTTCTTTCACCACGCTCATTCCCCTTTAAACTTTCAGCTGTCACATTTACACCATCATTTGCTTCAACATTCACTGCACTCTCAGTCCTTGCATCATTCTCATTCTTCCTTGCATTCAACTTCCTTTCANAACTTTTTCCAACTCATCTCTTTCAAACCTTTGCATGCATCTATATCCACCCACTCAAAACAAGTCGAGCACAGAATCTCGTCATCCATCCCACTCGCACCTCCCTTCCTACGTTTAGTCCTATTTCTTGCCATTCTCAAAACACAGACTTCTTTCTCAGTACAAACTTAACCGGCAGAAGAAGCCTTCACTCAGTTAATCTACTAAAAATCAAGTTATAAAACAAAGAAAGAAACAAAAACGTTACAAACTACTTTTACAGTCCCTTCGCACAATGTCACACACTACCAGTCAAACACTCCTAGTCAAAAGTTGCAAGTCACGATACAAACGCTCGGTCTCAACTCTCAAGCAACAAACTAACTGCTCTCAGGGACACTCCATACAAAGTCACACACTATACTCACGTGAATATACAAACTATACCAGTTTTTCAGCAACTTCACTTTAATCCACCACAATTTTCGTCAGAGGATCAGGAGCGCACGTGCACACTCAGCGATGATCACTGCTTTCGTATCTGCACTAGAATCGGAATCATTCTGAAGTCCAGAGTATCAAGAAACCGCAGTATTTTCACAAAATGTTAATGGATTTAAGCAAATTTCAGGCTTAATAAATAATTTCTCTACTAAATGGTTATCATTTTTGCGTTTTTCACTCCAAAAAACATAGTTTGGCGAAAAAAAAATTTGAAAATTCGATAGGCCCCCAAACCGAAAAGAGCCGTGTTTGCTTCTGTACACTGTGTGTGTTAGTACATACGAGTACGCATACTACTTGCGTTCACGCTGCTATTTCTGAGACTAAATGATACATTATATTACTAGTTTACGCCTGTATATGGAGAAAAATATTTTAATTAATTTAGTGGGATAAATTCCCTGACAATAACCTCAGTTGGCAAATAAAGATTACTAAACAGTGAATACTTGTTTGTTCATACATGCTGAAATAGGCATCATGCGAAATAAAGCGGAAAGATGACGCAATCGAAAAACTTAGGATGGGAAACGAATCAAACGATATAGTTAACATAGCAAGAGCAATTTTATCATTCCTAATTGAAAACTTTATTGTCAATATTTTTATATTATTAGATATATTAGTAAATAATTTTATTATCACACCCATGTAGAGCTTGTAATGGTTTAATTTCAATATGAATGTAAAAGTATCGGTATCGGTAGTAGTATTGGAGTATCGGTATCGGTAAAAAAATGGGTATCAGTATCGGCGAAAAAAATGATATCGGAACAGCACTACTCTTCTATTGGCAAATTTTTGTATGCTGGTATAAATAAATTTTAGGAAAAACCACATATCAATCACCATTACAACTGCTCCACCACCAAATTGTCATTATTGTTAAAAATGATCAATTCTCACTACTACTTTCTAATTACAAGTTTTTTTTTTCAGATCTTGTCTCATTTCTCACTGGTAATTTTTCCTCAAGTTATCTGGCATGGCTTCACATAAATACATCATTGTCACTGCCACAGCTCCTGTCAACATTGCTGTCATCAAATACTGTAAGTGCTCACATGACTTTGGTTGTGTTCCATTTTTGAGTGTCACCGCGTGATTTGAACTCAATTTGTACTTATGGGCTGTTTGAACTTTGTAAAAAAATTTACCATGGCATTAGTTTAAACACAGTGGTGGGCTGACACCATGTATTGCTGGTGTCCCAGTAGCAGCCCATGAATTTGTTTGTGTTTGGATTGCAAGAGGATATTCAGATTGGAAGACAAAATTTGTTCACTAAATGTGTTTAATTTGAGGAGTGTTTCAATTGAAGGTTTTAATCAGGTAACACTGTTTTTATACGGTTTCCTGTGAAAGGTAGAGGGATTTTACATCAGCAAGGATTGATTAATGTCATTTAGTTGATGATAATGGCTTGATTATTATTGCAAAATCACTTATGTGTGTGATTACATTACCAGGAATGATAAAAATCATCCTTAGTGTAGTATTAAATATTAATGTTTGTTGGTTGAAGAGAAATATTTCTGTGGTATCTTTCAATTTGGTAGTTTTCCAGCAATGTGAATTTATGAAGTTTAGAACTCAATTTTTTCACTCAAGGTAAGAAGGTAACACTAGAGTTGTAAGATATATTGAGACAGTTTTACTTATTAAAACTTACTTTATCTGCAGTCAGAAAATACCTAACAACTTGACCTCAGCTGTTGGCAGTTTCCATCTAAATGCTTTATTAGCTGCATTTTATTTGATGATATCCTGTGTTATTGAAACAATTGAAGTTGGTCCATAAATTTAAGGGGGACGTCTACCCAGAATCCGGAAAATTCATGGTTTGTGTTTTATTGCTTTATTTGCTAGAGGTATGCTTACTTCACAAGCTGTCAAATTAGCAGAACAATCTGAGCATCATAAGTGGGGGAAATAGGGTTGGGAAGGGACCAATCAGCAGGCAGCACTGACCAGCAAGTGCATGTACCACATCCCGGAAAATTCTTGTTTTTTGTGGTTTTTACTGCTCTATTCAATACAAAAGTCTTTGTTTTACAAGCTATTGAAGGTTTAGAACGTTTTGTGCTTTGTGAGAGTGGCAAACAAGGAAGGGAAGGGGAGGTGAATTCGACTGCAGCTGCTAGCTCCGGACAGTAACCGCATTAGACACAAACCAGAAATATCTGGATTTGGTTTTGTTGGTTTATTCGACACAGAACTCCTTAGTTTACAATATGGCAAAGGCACACAACGTTCTTTGCTTCGTGAGAGAGGGAAACAAAGGGTGGAAAGGGAGGAGCGCGTTGAGGGAGACATCACAGCTTGTGCTCCTGTAGTGGTGATACGTATCTGTGATATCCCATGTGGTACCGGTTCCTTCAAGGAACCATGAAGAACTTACAAAAAAAGATGTTCATATGTATCATAGCTATGCAGCAACTCTTTGCGCATTCAATGAGATCTAAATCATTACAGAAATAACCTTTGGAGAAGATAGCTTTTAAAATACCTTATTTCTACACCCATTTTCCCCAATTATCTGAGCAATTATGTAGAAAACAGGAAAAAGTCTGGAATACGAGCTCAATTTACTTTCTAAAATTCATACGGATGCCAAATTTCATAGATTTGGATCCCATAGAACAAATGTGAGAGCCATTTTCTCAATTGTGTCCGGACGTTCCTCTTAACTGACTTCTTGAAATATGTGGTAATCTATGTCTGGTTTGAGTTGTGAATTAATATCATCTCTTGATGGAGCATGCATTTTGATAACATTCTTGTTGATTGTCAACCTGAGATCAATGAGACCTAAATCATTGCTCTAGGATAATAACTTTTGGAGGAGATAGATTTTGAACTTTTAATCTTCAACTGTTCAGGAACCTCATTTTTCTGCCATTTTTCATTTTTTCATTTTTTTCAATTGAAAGCTACATTGCTTGGAAAAGTTGACACGCTTGACATTCTGAAAGCAATCTAAACATATGAATATCTTTTCTTGTAAGTTTTTCTATTTTCTAGACATTTCTGGTTTGTGTCTAATGCTGTGACTGTCCGGCGATAGCAGCTGTATTCGAATCCACCCCCCTTCCCCCCTTGTTTGCCACTCTCACAAAGCACAGAACGTTCAGAATTTTCACTAGCTTGTAAAACAAGGACTTCTGTATTGAGTAAAGCAATAACAAGCCCAAAAAACAAAAATTTTCAGGGGTGTGGTACATGCACTTGCTGGTCGGCGCTGCCTGCTGATTGGACCCCTCCCCCCTTCCCAACCAAATTTCCCCCACTCACAATGCTCAGATCGTTCTGCAAATTTGAGAGCTTGTGAACTAAGCATAGCTCTAGCAAATGAGGCAATGAAAAGAAAATCAGGGATTTTCTGGATTCTGGGTAGACGTTCCCCTTAAAGTGAAAAGTGAATATACTGTTTGCTTTAAAGATTTGGAACAGAAATTAAAAAAGCTGAGACCTAAACTGGTAAAACTTTGTTTTCTATAAACTGAGATAAAAAAAATCTATTGTCTGCCCTGTAAACTTTACGTAAAGAAAATTAAGAGAATCTCCGTGTTTTAAATCTACAGTATACCTAATACTAGGGTGCTGAACATTCAAATATCGCAGAAATAATTGCACATCAATTACACGGTTGAACAGGACAAAAGTATCGTCTACATAACTCTTGTATAGGATAGGCTTAACAATGGACGGACAGTTTTGAGCCACCATTTTTCATGGAAACATATAAAAATGTTCGCAAAAGTAAGACCGAGCGGAAGGCCCATACCCAAGCCATCAGTTTGTTTGTAAACAATTCCTTTCAACAGAAAAAAAGAATTAAAGACTGCAAGTTCCAGAAGATTCTTGAAATAATTCTAACTTAATCCTATGACTAGAGAAGCTGGACTAGTAAACAGGGAACTGAGACAAATACCGATAGTTTCCAACAAAGAAATATTGGTGAATACATTTTCAACATTGAAAGATGTCATATAATGTTCATTTGCATTTTCTATATTTGTAATACACTTAACAAAGTCTGATGAATTGGACAGAGAATATTCATTTGATCTTAAAGGACTTTGTAATGGTACTAAAGTTTTTCCTGGTTTGTACATGGCACAGTTTCTTCACCAACTTTTACCTTGTTTCATGTACTTTTTTTCTCAACTTCTTGGTTCTATGGACTGTGGGGATCTTGTGGTTGATTGGAGTGACTCGTGTGTGCAGGGGGCAAGAGAGACGAGGTGCTCATCCTGCCATTGAATGACTCAATAAGCTTCACGTTGAGTCAGGCGCAGCTCTGTGCCACTACCACTGCGTGCATCTCTCCTGCCTTCACCAGTGATGCTTTCTGGCTCAATGGAAAGTGAGTCATCATTTTTTGGCATTCATGTTCACAGGATTAAAAGGTTTTCTTTACTAATTATTTTCCCACATTTTGTTTTTATCACTGACCTATGTGATTGGGTAGCTCATTTGGTGAAGCACTAGCAGACACTGTCAAAGTAACATTTTCACTCCACTAAGGAAGAGAATAGCTGAAAAAAAAATTTGAGAAATTTCTTAAACTAAAATATTAGGAATCTTTATGTAAATAAGAGGTAACCCAGTGACTCATTTTGTGAATTGACAGCTCCTGGGATTCAATAACTTCAATCTTTCCTGTTGAATATCCAGATTCCTGGCCTTGTAGTTGATGAAATCTCCTGAATTAGTGTCAGCTTCTCCCTTTGTGTGAGGGAAGTTATGTTTTGTGCTCGTATTGGTACAAAATCCCGTGACTTCACTGTTGATTATTTGTACAATCACTTCAAGATAGTACTGAGAAGTTTACCTTTACAGTCAATCTCATCATTGCCTCCTTTGATGTTGCTCTATCTCTGCATGGTTAGATTATGCATCAAATTGCACTATCACAATGTTCTTCTTTAATGCACTCAAATTTGACACTTGCTCTAAGTGGTCACATTGGACATCTAACAATTTCTGTTGACTGTATGAGCATCCATATTTTTAAAAGCTGCACAGTATGTTATGGGATTGTATATTTGATAGGAAAATCCAACGTCTGCTGATCATCGCACCGTTAATGGTCGAAATATTGGTAGCGAAATGCCTTGTCGGAGCATGTGCAAGCACAGCTTGAGAACCAAGCTCTCCTCAATGACACGTAGAATTCTTGAAGGTATACTGATAGTGGTGTAGTGATAGGGGAACTAATGCTCCTCAGTGGCAATCAATCTTACCGTTCAAATTAGCAGCCCAAGTTGCCAGAATCTTTTGTGGGTTCTGATGTCAAGTTCCCAGGTAAGCCTCATCCTTCATTTTATACTTTTCTGTCTTTCTTGTTAAGAGGCTGTGTAAGGGTTTTCCAATTTTATTCTTCATTACCATTTCATGTTTGCATTTTATGAAGGTGCTTACTTTATCCTTGCCCGGGGTATCCAACTGTAGCAATTGAGACACTGATTGTCTGCCCCCTGCAGGGCCACTTTCACCTTCTCTCATTGGGATTTTTCTATGACAACTGCTTAGTAGATCAAAAATGGAGGTGAGACCTTTAATAAATTTATAATTTTGAGTATAATATATAGAAAATTGAATACGTGAGTACCAATTCTATTCAGCTGAGCTACGATTTCATTTACATAAGATTTGTGCACTAATCAAGAAAATAAAAAAATAAAAAATTGCACTGCTAAACAGCCAAAGCAGAAATGAATGCCAATGAAAAGCTATAAAATTTGTAAATTTCTATAAGTTTCCTTTTTGTTGAAAATATTAACTGAGTGGGCCATTTCTCTTACCCAGGCACTCTCAGGGGGAAAATTTGTGAGGGCCAAAGCTGAAAGATAGGTAGGCCTTCTTTTGGTTGAAATAAAAGGTTTTTTTCTTACGTTGAGGATCCTCTTTTTTTGGTTCACTGCTGTCTTGTTTTCTGCACCCACCACTTTTTTCTTCAATTTTTATCTTGTTTCATGAACTTCTTTCTCAATTAACTGATCCTATGCCTCTTCTGGATAGATTTTGCATCCCCTTATCTCCATACTAAATGGTACCTTCCTTCTTCATAATCATTTTTTTTTAGCAGTTAGATAGGCCTAAACTAACATCTAATCTAATCTTCTCTTATCCAGATTGAAAACTAGAATAGGCTCATAGATAGTATTCTTTTAAATTTAAGCAAATCAAAGTTTTTGTGTAAGATGTAGTTGAATCACATTGAAAATTTCTTATGAACTTTTTGTTTTAAAGCCTTACAATGGGAACTACAGTTGTGCTTAAATTTTGGTTGATACATCAGAGCATAAATGGTGCTTAAAAATCTCCTCTCTAGCTCTGGCAATAATTAGGCAAATTTCTGTGGAGCTCAGTGCAGTCTCTATTAATTGTTGGAGTAATTTATGTTTCTTATTGGCTACCTACTTATGACACTGGAGTTTTAGTTAGTAAGTGTGAGCAGAGCGTGTAACCTACTGAGTGTCCACGAGATCTGACTTCTCATATTCATGATGCCCACAAGATGTTGTATGTCTCGTGGAGGGTAAGACATTCCAATGCCTAAAGCGGAATGTGAAGTGGGCTGAATGATTTTAACATTCATGGAAGGAAGCCAATTACATCTTAGAAAGGACCAAGGAGTAATTCCGGTCTGTTTGATTAATTTGACCATAATTTATGGTATTTATTGAAGACAATTTCTTATTTAGCAACTAAATTCTCAATTTAACAAAAAATAATTTACTTGGAAAGAAAGGCAATGGGACTACACTAAAACAGAGTTGAAATTTATGATGCGAAAATGTATAGCATATCTGAATAATTCAAAAATTTTTGACTCACTTTATGTTTTGAGAGGTACAGATGAGAGATTGTAGTCATGATGCTAGAATAGTTCGATTACAAGAAATGCCCAAAAGTAGTATGATGAAAGGAAAATGGCAGTGTAAGTTGTGATAAAAATGATTATTTTCTAGAAGTAGTAGTAGTAGTAATAGTGTATTTTGTTATAAGGAATTAATTTACTTTTCCTGTATCGTGAAGACTTTGGTTTGGTATGGTAACACATCGTGTTGTATGAGGTATTCTTTGTGTCTACTTAATTTAATCAGTGAACAGAGAACAGACCATGCTTTCTCATAACAAACAACTCTGGATTTCAATATACAGGGTGCAAACCATCATCTCATAGCATACACTTCTGCCTGCCAATGTACAGTGAGCAGACTATTTCATACACTCTGCCTGCCAATGTACAGCGAGCAGACTATTTCAGACACTCTGCTTGCCAATGTACAGTGAGCAGACTATTACACACAATCTGCCTGGCAATAACAGTCAGCAACACCTGCTGCAGGTATTGGCTGAATGGTCCGTTCTATCAAATAATTTGCTAGTGCTTCATGGAACTAAAACCCAAACGAGCAAAAAATAGAATAGAATTTACTAATACATAAGAATTTCAGACGATAGAAATTTTGTAGATTCACCTACATCAGAGGCTCGCAGGAACAATACTGGCATTCAGGAGAGTTTTATTTAATGGAGACTTGAAAATAATGATAGGTAGTCGTGAAATGAGGCAATTACGCGTGCACATTTTTCATCCGTTATTTCTCTGTTTCTTCTTTTAAGTGCAGTTGATGGTTACATATATGCAATCTGGTATGCTATTTATTCCTGTGTAAGAAACTTGTTCCACAAGCTTAATCTCTAAATGGATAACTCATTTATCTTTGTTGAGTTGTCATCAAAACCTAATTTCAATCATGCATGCAAAATAACTTCTGCAAAATTAGTTGCAAGTTATGCCTGTCCTATGTTGAAAATGAAGCTTTTTTTTCACTAGCACCAAAGTTAGCATGGAAATTTGTTTCAGGGAAGAGTCGCTGGAAAATCCTCGTATCCAGAACTGCCTCAAAGAAAGTGAGTATTCGCAATTGTGCAGGGGACGAGGATTTTGTTGTGGTCGAATTGACCTGGTGTGACGGTGATCTGTGTTGGTGTGATAGTGATTTGTCATTACTTGAGCAAATTTAAAGGTAGGTACTCAGTTGCAACTTGTGAGGTCCTGAGCTGAGAGTTGGGTAGGCCTTCTGTTTGTTGAAATAAAATATTTTTGTTTTGTTAAGGACCATTTTTTTTTTGTTCACTGCTGTCCGGTTTTTCAGCACCTCTGACTTTTTTCTTCTACTTTTATCTTGTTTCATAACCTTCCTTCTCATCTCACTGTTTCTCTGCGCATGGAATCCTTGCGGGAACACCCTTTGTGCATAGATTCCATGTTCCCTTAATGCCATACTAAATGGTGCTTTCATGCTTCCTCTCTTTGAACATCTTTGTTGTGGTAAAGGGAGGACAAAACTAATTAATAATTAATCAATCTCAGTTACAATTTAATGCCTTCTCTCTTAATGTGTCAAATACGGTACACTTGAAAATAAAAGCTTGTGAAAAGCTTAAGCTCTTAGGGTGCATTTTTTGATGCATTTGGGATTTACATTCAATAAATACTGATTTTTTAAACTTATATTTTAAATTTATACTAACTTTAAAAAATAAAATAAATTCAAGAGAGAAAAGGTTAACAAAGTGACAGTGCACTGTTCTGAGCGGGTGTATGAGGCATTACAGCTGTGGATCCTTCACTCCTCCTTGAGTGGTCCTATTGTTATGAAGTGTGACTAAATCTTGCACTTTAGTGAGGGCTAGTAATCATTTTTCATACAGGTACATCTTAAGTGTAAGAAAAACTGAGTTCTGGCATGCGTCAGACATGTTAATTAGACCAGTTTCTTGATAAAACTCGGATGAGAGCAAGAGTTGACTACCTTGTCAGTGGTGTTGTGCATGTGCTGAGACTAGTGAGAAGTGAGTAGTGCCTTTGAGTGTAACATTTCTCGAGAACACAGTGAAGGGATACGTACTGTAGAAAATGGTGAAGTTAGGGTGTGAAATGTTACTAGGTGTTGTCATGTGTTATCAGGTTGTAACAGAAGTTCTGTCCAATTTTTGAGGTATATGTTTAGGGCACGATTATACTTCAATTTAGCTTGTTTATGCTGTGTGCTAATCTATGGTAATTAATAAAATATTATTTCTTCTATCAGATTGTGTGATAATTATCGTAATTAATAACTATTTTTAGCCCTAATGTACACTACATGTAAAGAGCATATCAGGCATATTTTACTGTTTGAATTTCCTAAAGGCAACACGGTAAGCTCAGCAGCAAAAACACTCAAAGACACTTATAGAAATGATGTGGATGAAAAGACCTGTAGAAGATGGTTTTTACATTTCAAAAAGGGTGACTTCAGTTTGAAAGATAAACCGAGAGCAAGGTGCTCAAAAAACTCAATTCTGAGCAATTGCACACTGCCATCAATGAAAATTAAACCTGCACTACTAGAAACTGAGCGAAACCTTAAATGTAAGCCATATGACCATATATCGGGAAATGGAAAGACTTGTCAGAGTCTCAAAGGCTGGGAAATGGGTCCCTCACGATTTGTCAGAAATCACTAGGCAACAGCGCATGACCTGTTGTTTTTCACTACATTCTCGTGAACTTCAGGCGCCTTTTTTAGACCAAATCAAAACTGGCGATGACAAGTGGATCCTTTACAACAATGTTAAGCGCAAAAGACAGTGGCTAAGTCGTAGTTCAAAGCCAATTTAACAGTCAAGAAGTAGACTGCACCCTTAAAAAAAATTCATTTGTGTGTAGGGTGAGATTTGACGGGAATTGTTTACTATGAACTAATGGGTGACAATCAAACAATAACATCTGAAATTTACTGTCAGCAACTAACTCGTTTAAAAGTAGTTTTACAGGAGAAACGGCCTTCTTTGATCAATCGAAAAGGAGTGATTCTGCACCATGACAATGCGAGACCCCACACTTCAAGAGCAACCAAAAATCTCATTGAAGAATTTGTCTGGGAAGTCATGCATCACCCACCATATTCTCCCGATCTTGCTCCAACCGATTATTATCTTTTCAGGCGCTTACAGAATCATCTAATGGGACAGAAGCTTACTTCAAGAGAAGAGGTCGAATGGTCGAAATGAAACTAGTTTCTTTTTTTGAGTCCAAACTGGCTAAATTCTATGAAGAAGGAATCGGACAGCTAATGGCAAGATGGGAAGATGTAATTAATAAAATTGGTGACTATGTTGAAGACTAAATAAATATATTTTTGACAGGATTTTCACTTTAATTCAAATTTAAAAAATGGACAGAACATCTATTACAACCTGATAGACTGTCATTGGCTGAAGCAGTTGAGCGAGCAAATTTTTTCTTTCAGTTATCTTACTGGAGCTGTGGTTTGAGTGCTAAATACTGTAACAAAGTCGTTCAAGTAGTCAGTTAGACTTGTCGCTTGGCTAGAGTGAGAGTGGGAAAGGATTGAAGAAATTTTTTGTGAAAAAATATTTCTTTTGCTTATGAAGTATTTCCATAGAGATAATTAAAATTGGTGAAAGTGATTGAACAATGATAATATGCATTGAGCATCGTTAAAATTGATGTTGTTGGAGAAAATGAGTATTCATTTCTCAGGAAAGCATGTGGGTAGAAAAAACAGCAATTTTGAGGTTTAACATCTTTCTGTAGCTTAACTGAAACTTTAAAAATAATGGTAAACAAAAAAAGGCCAGCTTTGTGATAGGAGCTTATAGAGGTGAGAGCATTTCATGAAGAAGTGAGCGTGAGAGATGAGTATAAGTTGAGGAGGGTTAGGATGGCAAAGAAAGCATGGAAAATTTATTGAGGCTGTGCTATATATCAGCTAGTGTTGTACGCCTCAGAATTTGTACGAGTGTAATCAAAGGTTGTAGTGTAGAGATGCGCAAGTTCTGAAATGACTTTAAGTAGGAGCAGAAATGACTTCAGCCGCAGGAATGTAAGGTGTGGGATTGGGGGTACGTTTACAAGGTGATGACCTTTGCTAAAGATAGTTGGTTGGACGAAAAGTGTGTGAAAGAGAAGTACAGTTGACTGAATGAAACTGAAGTTTAAGAAAGAATCAGAGGATGTGCTCTCTCGAAAACGTGTGAATGTCGTGAGCGTTTGCGTAATTCCCAGAGATTATCTTGGTTTTACCAGTTCATTTTTCCTTGCCATGTATAACTGTTATTAAATAACCTTGATCTTTCAAATCCGTGTTTAAGTGATGCTCGTCTTTGCGTGGAAATAGTGTAAACATTGTGCGCAGTCCGGCGGCGTGCGAAGGAGGCGCGCTGCAGCAGCAGTGAGGAGGACGACGACTGCACCTCGTGGCACGTCCACATCTGCTCGGCCAACAACTTCCCCACTGCCGCCGGCCTCGCCTCCTCTGCTGCTGGCTACGCCGCCATGGGTACGCGTTTTCCTGTGTTGGGTGGACTGTGAGGATGTGGCTACTGCGGTTACATTACCACGGGTGCGCGTGTTCCTGTGTTGAGTGGGCTGTGAGGCTGTCAGATGTGGCTGCTGCACTCGAACAAGATTGAGTATGCGTCTCCCAGAGGGTCTCGTGTGCCTTAGCGGTTGGTGTTCACTCTCATATCAGAGAATGTAAGCTGTCCAGTGGTGATGGCTGACACCCTTATTTATCTAATGACTCCCGCACGGAGTCACCGCTGTCTGCTGGTAGGGTAGAAAAAACTAGTCTCCGGATGATACAGTTTACTGGTATTCGAAGCTTGCGGATGGTGGACTGGTGCTGTCAGCGGTAGGGAAAGCGCGGTCTAGATGCAAATCTACTCGCGCGATGAGTGCTTTTAAATACTCATCGAGAAACGGTATAACAGGGGCGCACTACCTCCCCCCCCAAAAATATTGGGCTCAAGATACAAAATAAAAACAAAGTTTTTAGATTCAAAAAGATTCAAAAACAAAGTATCTAATCAACGCATAGACGGCGACAACACGTACCTCGAATATGATAATTTATGATATTAAAAGCAACTATGGTATCACAGTCTGCCATTTCAAAACAAATTTTAAACACAAACAGTATAGTTTGAGCTGTTTAAATACATCAGCGCAAAGCAACGCAGAAAAGGGCAGCTGAAGCGATACAAACAACAATTGTCCATTTCCTTAGAATTAAACATTAAAGTTAAAAACATTCAAATGAAGTACGTTAAATTAACTACGCAAGTGCGCAAGTAATCATGTAGTTGTCATAACGGATTGCTGATTTAAGCTCAAAGAAATGAATTTGTAATTTTACAATACAAAAAACTCTCATAGGAATAAAGTTAATACACATCAAAAGAATGTTTTAACAAAACTTGGCTCAAACAACTTCAATCATCAATTCATAAAAACCCTCAATTGGTAAATGGCTAAGGATAATTTGTTTTCACAACCGTATTGGTTTTAAACACTTGTTGAGAATGCATCGGATGATCTTTGCATTTAAGTAAAAACATGAAAACAGGAAATGCCATTGAGCAGATTAACATATTGTTCACAATGAGGTACAAGCACTAGAACATGTTCAGTCACAAGTAATTTAATAAAACCATAAATCAACACGCCATCTAAAATTAAAAACAGAAACACACACACAGAAATGAAACTCAAACTAGGGTACTCAGAATATGCTAATTTTCATTAGCCTATGAACACAATGGGGTTGGGAAAAATAACAGTCAAAAATAGGACCACGTAGAAGTAACAAATAGATCCAGACTTTCCAAAATGGCAAAGTGTGGAGTCTCGAGTTATTTATAGTAAAAAAATGTACAAAAACATCAATTAGGACATTAAGGAAACTTTGACATAATGAGCCAAAAATAGTTGAACAAAGGAAAAATGAGTATCAGTTATGTAACGGCGAAAATCAAGTCAATTCCTCAAATTGTTCACCAATGATTTCAGTTAACTGGTTTTGTGCAAGTACAAAATAAAAAACTATTGTAGATAACCAAGACAATGAAATAAAGGAATTATACACGTCATAATTTCTGCAAAAAAACTTCCTGTAAGCTCGGATCAGATAATCATGAAATAAAACAAATACACTAGTAAAATCTAAGTGAAAACAGTAATGCCTTAAAGATTCTAAAAAAAACTGACCAATGAAACTCAGAAAAAGAATTAAAACTTGATTTGGCAATGTTATAGCCTAAAAGTTATTAACAGTCTTGCCAAACAAACAAAAATTTCAAATGAAAAGTATTTGATTTCAATGGAACTATTGTTTTAGAACAAATTTAGGAAAAAACATTTGCTATGCAGTTTCTAGTAGCAAGTTACTAAAAAACACAATCGAAAACAACAAAAAAATCTTAAATTGTAAGACGAATGACAGAAGCTACATAGAACTTTAACTTTTTGGTAAAATTAGAAACTCGTGCGTCAGAATGATCATTTTCCGAATGTTACTTTTTAGTCAATGATTAAATGGCAAACCAAAGCAGGTCTCTCATTATTATTCATGAATTACTCAGAACGACTGCAGAGTCAATATAAATCGTCTCAACTCTGAACTGACATTTAATTTGCTGAGATATCAAAAACATTTAATCTCTTCATTTAAATCTTCTCATCAGCAGTCTCATACCACAAGTGAAAACTTCAAGCTTTATTTAATCTGTCAATTCAGCGTTTATATTTTAAGAAAGACGTTAGCGTTCGCAGACAGTGTACAAAAACAGTTTACAAAAATGTACAAGATTATCAATGCTTGCAGCAACAGACCTCATTTTTCCACGGTAGGGCATTGAACTGGAACATTGCTTATTGTCACAGTGTGCAAACGGTTACATGGCATGCATATTGCATTACATAAAGGCTTATACAAAGATTAAAAAACACAAGCAAATACATGGTTACAATGAAGCATAAGCAAAAAATGAAACAAAAGATGTGAATACATCACGGTAACGCGGTAATAAAAAATTGCCACAGAATAGTGTGAAGACGTAAGTCGTAAAGTTTTCATGTCGTATTATACGGGGCCAGAACATGATTCATGTTACGTTTACTTTCTTTCACATTACTTTCATAATTTTACCAAGTCAGAATGGCTTCGTCAATTGTCTGACACATCTTTCATGATTATTCACATAGTCACATCTTTATTAGTACCGATGTCGTCTATCCATTGGGGTCTTTGACTCCGAGGTACCGGACTTGCCTCGAGCGTCTGCATCAGCATTTGCAGCTGCCAGTCGCTCATGACCTTGCTAGAGTTCAATGCCTCTCTGAGTCTGGTAAACACTGTGCAGATCTTGGCTTTGGTCGTAACCCTGCACCATCGTGCAGCGTTTTTTCTGCTAGTCTTTGTCTGTAAGTACACACAGGTCTTTGCCTCATTATTCTCATTTGGTACATACTTCACCAGTCTCATTACCTTCATTTGGTACATAATTCTTCTGTTCGTCAGCACAAGGACAACAGCAATCTTCAGTGTGAACCTCTGACCCGCCTCCCTCGCTAATGGCATTAATTCCACCACGCAATGGTATGAGCTGAGGTCCAAGGCCCATTGAAATTTATGGTACCAGCTTCTCTTAAAGCTTGTTCACTGTCTTCCTCATTAACTACTTTTTCATAGCTTCTTTTATTAACGTAACTGGAGATTCTGCAAAATAAATTCCATTACCCAGTATTCAATAGACAATACACCATAGTATTACTCAATGTCGCTAGTAATTTACCTGGTGATTTTAATAAGTAACTTCCCGATTTACCATTTACCTCCCTGGTTTACTATGTACTTCCTTATAAAACCAGTTATTAACTGTAACCATTTACCAGGTATCTTTACTGCAGTGCACTACCAGGGGTCTTTCTCTCCCCCTTTTTCACTTCTTCTCGGGCTTGCTATAGGACAGCGTCTTCTTTTTTAACTCTCATGAGTTAACTCGCGCTTTGCTCTTGGACATTTTTTCACGTATTGCTTCTTTGACTCTTGAGCTATGACATCAGATATCATCAGAATAACATTCACTATTATTTATGATATTCATAGTAACTTATTTTGCTCACTTGTTTATTTCTTCATTACTTATCCTCATTACTCTGGGAATCATCCTTCTGATGGAAAGGTACCTTTACTCCTTCCAACTGATATTACTTTTCTTGAAGTCAATTACCTTATTTTTCAGCACTTCAACTGCCACTGTATATATCACCATCATTTCACTGCCTTGTACTAGTCATACACTATCTTTCAATTCCTGATCTCTCAATACAGTAAATTGTTTTCTCAATAATGGATCCCTTGATCCGTACTCTGTTGACACTTGTGCCGCAACGATTCTCTACTTATTCTCTAAAATCGCAATGTTGAGTTTTACTAAGGTGTTCAGCGTACCTTTGGGCAAAATTGAAACGTACTTCCTACCAGCAACAGTCACACCATGCCCTTCCTGACCGCAGAGAAAAAACGGGTCACTAGTTGGGCTAGGTTTGCACTGATATTGCCGTAAAATACAAGTGGCATTTACATGTCCTGCATTATTGCACAGGCTACAGAAGGCACGCCCTTGTGTTTGTTTTCAAAATTATAAAAAAACTGTCTTGAGTCTTCTGCTTGAACTGCATGGCCTTCAAGGTAATCGAGTGTTCTATAACAAATAATTTATTGTTACAGATTTTGGAGTCCCTTGATTTACTTACAGCCCATAAAAAACGTTAATTCGCAGTGTGACAAAATATTACTTGACCCAGGCATTGCCGCAGCTAATTCCCTTGCAACTTTGCTGCTTGTAGTAGTTGAGACACTTTGGATACTAGTTGTTTTTGTTAAACTCATCTTAAAGCCTCCTCACACGTATAAATATGTCCGCAGACAATCTGAGCTGAGTTTGGTTTGACGGTCTAAGGCCCCGCACACTATACAAACAACGCACTTCAAACTTGACGAAGACTGGCACACGCTTCAGTATGCCAGTAGCAGTCAGGTGAAGAGTGCGCTCAAGAATGGCAGCTCCAGACGGCGAGTTTGTACAGTTGATGGGATTCGCTATAGTTGCAATGAATAAGAAGAAGAAAAGATGTAAAATCTCGCTTGAAATGGGCTAAAAAATGGTTCCTAAAAAGTAGTGAATATGCAAATGGGAAATTGCCTAATGAAGTGCACAGGGAGCGAGAGAGGCAGAGTACAGGCATGCACTGCCCACGGAAGCTGGCTTGACACTGGCGTGGTGTCAAAGTTTGAAGCCGGTCGCTCCAAAATTATCAAACATACCTCATTTGCCTCACACAGTCTGTGCCAACCTGAAATCAGTGTACAAACTCACAAATTCAGCACCCGTTCAGATTTGTCAGCAGACATATTTGTGCGTGTGAGGGGGCCTTTAGTTGAAACCTAGGTTCCAATACTCTTCCTCTGGACGTCGAAAAATTATTGCTTGACTCAACACAATTCAACAGTAGCACAAGCGCAAACTTATACAACAGTGACTGAAACAATTAAAAAACAAGGGAAAAATCGAAAATACTTCTGATCACGACGTATGAGAAATAATCAATCATTCAATGGAGGACGCTCTACTTGTTTGAATTTATCAAACCAGCTCTGAGGAATTTCGATATTCGCGCTGGCGGCTATTCATTCAGCTTCTTCACATCGATTTCGAGACGACTTCATGACCACGAAGGAACAAGGGCGTCTTTTTGCCAAAGGAGGTTCCTAACGTCAACATTGGTGAAGGTTCCAGCATAATTAGTACTTACATCACTATTTTACAACTCAATGTCAATTAGATTACCACTCCAATTATCAAGAATCGATGTTCCTATTATGAGTATGATTGAACGCGCTAGACTCATACAAAACCGCTTGTTCGTTGAATTAATCCATCTGAAGACTATAAGGAATTTATAGTGTAAAGGCAGACGCTACCTTGCGCTACTTCTCCTAAAGGGATGCGAGGGCAACCCTCCTTTGGGGACGCGCGTCAGAAGGCCCATGACGATAACTATGAGAGGAAGTGCTGTGCCCGACTACCGTTTATTTTGAATTATCGCTTTGGTTTATCTGGACTATAATAAATGATCAGTGAAGAGCCTATCAACGTAAAAAACTGTCATGGGGCCTACTATAATCATCATCACGGAATCCACGAACGAGATGAGTGCCTAACCATACATACGTTTTCCCATACTGCTCTCATACGATCTTCCTGTGCGTGGGTTTATTGATGTTGTGCCTCAAGCATGCATACGTAATGTTACGTGAAGTGTGTACTAGATGCTTTAGATTCATTTGATGTATCAGAAGATTTTTCTGTTACGTTCATTTGTTTTAACTACATTTTAAGTAATAAACTAATAGATGTAGTTCAAGTCTCGGAAATTTACCATTAAGGATGGAAATAGATTATCGTTGTGGTCGGAAAACTTCTGACTCAGTCACCCAAAATCTGTGACCGGTAAACTTCTTTTCTTATTTA
>JACJUY010010404.1:0-10317 GCA_014220935.1 Platorchestia sp. MABIK
GATACTGCATTTAAATTCTCAGATACCAAGTTCAAACTTAAACTCTCGAAAGATTGAACGCACTCGTTTTAATTTTAAAGAAAACTCTCCTCCTTCGTCAAAACGAAAAACGTAGAACGTTTTCATGTTACAAGAAATTACAACAAAACCGCTCACAGAACAACCAAGCGAAAAGCAACATTGAACTTAAGCTAGTAAATTCAATCCGTGTTTGCTTTGCGTGATTTTGTACCATGTAGTTTTATTTTTCGAGCTCTGTAAAAATGGTGAGAGTGCCAAAACATTTTTAGGATGTCGCATAAAATGCTCGTTGAGAATTGCTCGAGTTTAAAACCTGTTGGATTTGGTGCCAGAGGAATCAGCGGATTTAGTGGAGAGAGAGAAAGCTGACGTACATTCTAAACACAGTGTTGACCGAAAAGTTATTTTGTTTATTTGTTATATAAAACGGTACGTCGATATTCTCTATGGACGTCACAATATGGAAGTTATGACTAGATTTGGCACACATTTTAGTTATGAGAATTTTGCTTCTGTTTTCTTGCATTTATGCACTTTATGCAGTTCTGCGATTTTTTGCATTCTGTTAAACTGTTTTCTGCGAATCTGTTTTGCTCTCGATTTCAGGCTTCGGTTCTTATCGTATACCGTTTTCTTGTATTTTACACCATAAAACCTATCATATATACATGTGACTATTGCAACATATTTTGATAGAACGAGTTCCAGACATACACCGCAATACCTGTTTCATTTCTCTGACCTTAACAATAGAATTATTTTTCGCGTAAAAATCGACCAATTGGAAGTACAAAATATTTGAGGGAAAAAATATTTTTATGAATAAAATTTACTGAACGATGAACCAAAATCCATCATCATGAAAAGGATTACGATCTCCATCGAGTTTTAGCGCCTTCGTAAGTCATGAATCATCTGATTCCAGCTGTTCATTTGATTCTTTCTTGTAACTTGAGTTAGAGCGTCCTGGCAAAGCCTTCTACGTGAAGGAGACTTTGGTCCCAGACTGAGTGACAGGATAGTCCCATCTAACCCTAACATTAACGACTGGTAGGACAAAAGCAAAGAGTCAATTCTAAAAAATAGTTAGAGATTGGCAGCATTAAAATTCAGAATCAAATATACAAAATAATTAATGATTAGCAGCATAATAGTTAAGAATCAATTGTACTCAACGATTGGCAGAATTAATTAAAGATGAGAACCAATTATCTAAAATAATTAACGATTGGCAGCACTACAGTAAAAAATCACCGCTATAAAGTAATCATTAATTTAAATCGCGTTTAGAAAACCACATGTATTTTGATTTTTAACTGCAGCATTTACATGCAGGGTCAAAAAAACTCTCCAAAGCCGTAACGGTGCAACGGAGAAACTCGGAGAGCAAAGAACGCTAGCGCGTCAACTCTATAGTCGTTGGTGTCGTGCAGGAAGATGCTGGAGGAGATTAGTGCAGGATTGATCACTCATCCATCTTGCAGTCCTGACTTCGCCCCATCACAATTTCTGCGAGCTCTTAAAAAAGACCCTAAACGAAAACGTTGAAGAAGATGTTCGAACATGAACCTTTAAGCAAATCTTCTAATGGCTAATCCTTTGATGGCTAATTCTTCGTTGATATTTAAGTTTGTGCGTTGTTATTATCGTTTACTACTTTTGATGTCCTGGAATGTATGTTCATTAGCCCAAAATAAAAAATGATACTTTTTCTAGTGAAAAACATGAATACAGAAAATATTTCAGCTCGCCTAAATTTCTTTTTACCAACATTGACATTGAGTCGCATGTGTATTTATGCAAGGACTTTTTCTGGGACATCATGAACGTTAGAGAAAAATTACGCATACATACATCTAAAATAAAAATGTGCAGTAGCGTCGATATCTAGATCAAAGCAGCCGACTGCTCGAGATCTGAAGTGTACGGGTGACTCGAGTAAACTAGCAGCGGAACTTCATTTCAAACTGAGAATGGGGACCTTGCACAAAAAAGTTCTAACGCGAAATGACTGTGTTATGTTGAAAAGACATCTAAAAACACTCTCAAAATTGGAGGATGAATGAACTAACATGAGTGGGGACATTAGGAAAATTGTTTTTCTGTTGCATGTGAGATAAGAAGACTTCATAGCAGAAATACCCAGTCTAACTTTTTCGCCGCCTGCATGCATGTTTTTCGCCGGCCAAGTAATTAAACCGCTTGGGTGGCGAAAAACATGCATGCTCCGGCGAAAAAGTTTGACTGGGTATTTGGGGGACAAAGGAAAGTAGTGGAGTTGCCGCATGAAAGTAGAAGTCCAGGTCCCGACGAATCATCATTAATCAACATGCGATATACTAGTAGTATATCACTAGTAGTATACATAGTAAATAATCATTGACTTTACTGCATTTTTCAAATCATTTCAACCAAAGCGAGAACCAAGAATTAAATTTTCCGTGCTAAAGATGGCATTTAATTTTCTTTCAGAAGAACGTGGCAATTCTTTGTCTAAGAATTCTTTGTCTAACTTGTTTGTCTAAGAAATCACCCACCTTCCAGGCTTTTAAAAAATACGCATGTTAATTTATTTTATTAAGCTGAAGAGTGTTATGTTATCCCATCTCTTCTAAACATAAAAGCGAATTGAACTCTTTCTTGTAATGTTAGCTTCTCACCCACATCAGATCTAATCTGAAACATTAAAAGAGAGGAATACAAACTATCTTACCTAATAATGCCCTTGGTGTTTTTTTTTTGTTTGGTGTCCGCTGCTTCCGTCTCTCTGTAACGCTCACAAGGACGCTCGATGGCCGTATCTGTGAGACGAGTTTTACCAGTGCACAAGTACAAAATATTTTAATGGCGGGTACTGTTGGAATGGATATATTTGTGTGTCAAGCGAGCTCGATGTCACCAGAAGGCTGTCAAGGTAGAGTACTAAGCCTCGAGGCTGTTTTCTCGTCACTGCCGTTATGGGGCTAAAAAAACATCGTACTGAATATTTCCATCACTGTACATCAAAATGAATATTTTCGCACTGCCCATCAAATTGAGTATTTTCTTCCCTACATGTCGAAATGGATATTTTCTCCCTGCCCATCAAAATTAACACTTTCTTCCATGCGCATCAAAATGAATATTTTCCCATTGCATATCAAAATGAATATTTTTTCCCCCGCACATCAAAAAGAACATATTCTTCACTGCCCATCAAAATAAATATTTTCTTCACTGCACATCAAAATGAACATTTCCTTTACTGCATTTTTCAAACTTTCTCAACCGGAGCGAGAACTATGATTAAATTTTCNTTCTTTCAGAAGAACGTGGCAATTCTTTGTCTAAGAATTCTTTGTCTAACTTGTTTGTCTAAGAAATTACCCACCTTCCAGGCTTTTAAAAAATACGCATGTTGATTTATTTTATTAAGCTGAAGAGTGTTATGTTATCCCATCTCTTCTAAACATAAAAGCGAATTGAACTCTTTCTTGTACTGTTAGCTTTTCACCCACATCAGATCTAATCTGAAACATTAAAAGAAAGAGATACAAACTATCTTACCTAATAATCCCCTTGGTGTTTTTTTTGTTTGGTGTCCGCTGCTTCCGTCTCTCTGTAACGCTCACAAGGACGCTCGATGGCCGTATCTGTGAGACGAGTTTTACCAGTGCACAAGTACAAAATATTTTAATGGCGGGTACTGTTGGAATGGATATATTTGTGTGTCAAGCGAGCTCGATGTCACCAGAAGGCTGTCAAGGTAGAGTACTAAGCCTCGAGGCTGTTTTCTCCTCACTGCCGTTATGGGGCTAAAAAAACATCGTACTGAATATTTTCTTCACTGTACATCAAAATGAATATTTTCGCAATGCCCATCAAATTAATTATTTTCTTCCCTACATGTCGAAATGGATATTTTCTCCCTGCCCATCAAAATTAACATTTTCTTCCATGCGCATCAAAATGAATATTTTCACATTGCATATCAAGATGAATATTTTTTCCCCGCACATCAAAAAGAACATTTTCTTCACTGCCCATCAAAATAAATATTTTCTTCACTGCACATCAAAATGAACATTTCCTTTACTGAATTTTTAAAACTCTCTCAACCGAAGCGAAAACCATGATTAAATTTCCGTGCTAAAGATAACATTTAATTTTCTTCCAGAAGAACGTGTCAATTCTATGAGGAGGAGGAAAACAGGCGTTCTCTGGAAATCTCGAGATGACGCAGGGATCAAAGTGCCGCATCTGAGGCGTAATGCATCTCGGAGGCATGGAAGCACGCGCGTGCGATTATGCAAACCCAGACTTCGAGTGGTTACCTGCTGACATGGAACTCTGAACGTGCCTGTAGATTGTCGAGTGCTGCAAGGCGCGCTGTCAGAATCTCTGCAAGTGGTACGGGAAGTTGTCGTCGTCATGCGTCCGGGAATGAAAATGACGGGAAGTTATTCCCATCAGAATCTGTGCAAGTGAAGATTTCGAAGAATTATCATGAGTTCGGGCATGAAAATGACGGAAAGTAATTCCTATCAGAATCTCTGGTAGTGATACGGAAAGTTAGCGTTATTTGTCATCATGAGTTCGGGTGTGAAAATAACGGTAAGTAACTCATATCTTAATTTTCTTGTAGTCCTGTAGTGATAATTTTCTTCTTCAGGCAAAAATGAGAGCCCTACATACTCTAGTATATCTTTGTGACTACATATAAGATGCAACTTGCTTAGTTGAGCAATAATCGATTTCAAATACGTATATCTCTTGTTAATATTTGATAACTTTTTTCTTTAAATGCTTGAGATCAGAATTGAAAGAAAATAGTTTTCAACGCAAGTCATTTCAAAATTTTTGCCTGGCATTTTCGTCCGGTATTGCTGCAGAGCGATGACGTATAAAGGAGTTCAACTCAAAAAGCAGCGCTTCAAAGCAATGCATTTTTCAGAATTCGCTGGTGCGAGAGCGATATAAAGACAGGGTGAGCGAGTCCAGAGCTGTTTGCGCAGAATAGATAGCAAGCTTCTTTTCCAAATTTGAAAATCAATTCACCTTTGCGAGTTCAAAAAAGTCAAATATGTACTTCTTATTCAAATAACGAAGCTTGTCGATGAAGATTTAACCTGGGAACATTGAACAATTTTCACAGAACATAATTTATTCCCAGTGCTATAATACGATTGTTCCCCGAGAAGGTTGGCGCTAATTCCTCTCTCGATGTCCTCGCTTGTAAGATGTCAACAAAGCGAGTTTCGGTATTCGGAGAAACTTGCGAGAACCAAAAATGTAATTCAACAATAATATTTGGCCTCTGCTAAAAACATTTACAAAAACATATCAGTTAATTTCTAATTTTCGTAAGCATCTTCGTCATAAAAAAATCTCCTTATAACATTCAGTATGAACTTCGGAGCCCCAAAGTATGAAAAAATGTTTTCACTAATTTTTTAGGAAAACTCTACGGTATTTGGACCTGAAATTTCATTTACTGCAGCCATTTTGCAGCCTAGAAATTCGTCAGTGCAGCGGTAACCAATTTAAATGTTGATGAAAAATAACTATTTAGCTTTCGAATGAACTCGCAAGGCAAATTTAAATAGGAAATTTACATGAAGTGAGCGAATCTGTTTCCCCAATATATTTAGCACGTCATCGCCGCACGAAAGAAATCTTAATCGGAAAAAGAACGAAATCAAATGAATTGTAACTCATATCGTTTCCTATCAACCAATGTGATGCATAAAAGTAATGCTTGTTACATATTATATTTTATACGAGTTATATTTTATCAAAGTTATATTCTATCAAAAATATAATCAAAGTTATATTTTATCCAATTTTTTAAATTTTTAAGTTTGTAACTCGTGGCTTCTTTTTACAAAAGTATAGATGTACAAGTAGTTTTCAATACTAAATAATTTTCTGTAAGCCAAGTCCATTTAAAATGAAAATTTTCAGCCGTCATAACCAGTCAGTGAAGAAAAAACCTTAAGCCTCAGAGCAAGTTTTTTAAGCTCAATTATCACTCGATGCCAGCCAAGTTATTTCTGAAGCTCTATCTTCTTTGCTCGTTGAGATTCATGTCGTTAAATATCATGTTCAGCTTTGTGTTTTAATGAGCAACGCATTAAATTTTTCTTGTAGAGCAAAATGAGCGTAAGCTTCGGAACGAGCTCAAAATATCCGGACCACAAAAGGACGGCCTAATTAGACCTGAATCAGGTTTCTGCTCCTACTGACTACAGTCAAAAAATTCCCGCTCACGTAGGCAGATGGAATAATGGTGCAAATGATACTCGTCTTCCCAAAACTCGGTGTGCAGCGCTGACATTCTCATGGAGGTGTGTGTACGATCTCCTCTAGTTCTAGAATTTTACTCCTACATATTCAAGAATTTTACCTTTACAAATTCGATAATTTCACTCTTGCATATTCAGTAATTTAACCCTTTTATATTCATTCATTTTACTCTTACAAATTCAATAATTTTGCCCTTTCATATACAATAATTTTACCCTTACATATTCAATAATTTTACCCTTTCATATACAATAATTTTACCCTTACGTATTCAAAAATTTCACCCTTAGATGTTCAATAATTTTACCCTTCCGCTTTCAATAATTTTACCCGTTTAAATATACCCTTACACTTTCCCATAACATATTCAAGATGTTCTCTTCTAAGTGATAGCTCATCATTCCTTATGAGGATAAGGAAATCCCATGAAATCGAATGTACAGCAAAAAAACGAAATTTAGAGCGCGGCAAAAAAATATCAACTCAAAATCAAAAAGCTTTCATGTACCTGGTCTTTCATTTTTCACTCTGCAGGTCGCAATCAGTGCGGAATTTGCTGATTGACGTCAGAACTGAGGCTGAACGGCTGAATTAATAAGTTTCACACAGGCTCTGTTGCATCAAAACGAAACCTTTAGATGAAAAAATTGTATGTGAAGATTCTCACACACAAGCCAGCACACGCAAAGTGATAACCTTGTCTAATAAATAAAATTTGAAAGACGAAAAAGAAAAATAGAAAAGATAAAAATAAGACAGAGCACTTAACTTGGAATAAACAAGAGTGCACTGGTGCAACGAAAAAATATATATTTTTTTTAGTTCTAGGCCTTTATGAGCAAGCATCGAAAGTGTAAAGTTTTTTCAACGCAGGCGAGAAAGAGATTACGCCCATTTAATAAGAAGGATGTAAAATGTTTAAGCTGCACTTTATGAAAATCCCTTTAAATTATTCCTGATGGTAAGTCCACAACTGGCCTAGAAAATTCAAAGTTGGGCTAATGTAAAAAATAGGATAAGTTCGCTAATTGAAATATTTGTTCAAAATTTCTTCAGACACACAAGGGCAAGGTCGCTTAAAATACAAAACCGGTATTATTCTTCCTGGATTTAAAACTGTTCCATACGTTTTCATTTGCGTCCCTGAGAACTTTGGACTGTCTATTGAAATAATGCTAAGCAGTAACTAAGTAGACAAGACAAAAGGTGTTCGTTATATGCCATTTGATCACTGCTCCAATTTTCTATACTCTCATTGATCCCTTGATCTATAATTTGTTTCTTCATATTTCTATCCCATCCTCCGTATTTCAATTGAATACTACTCACATTCTCCTGATTCCCAATGATTACTTCTCTCATTCTCCATCTTCCCAATGATTGCTACTCTTATCATCAACTTCCCAATGATAACTCCTCTCATTCTCCATTTTCCCAATGATTGCTACTCTCATTCTCATTGTTCCCAATGATTACTACTCTCATTATCTACATCCCAATGACAGCTCCTCTCATTCTCAATATTCTCATTTATCCATTCATTCTCATTCACATTCTGTGCTTTCACAATAATTTATTGATTACTATTCTCATTCTGCATACAATTCTACAGCCTCCCAGCAACAACCGCTTTTCTTATGCGTTTCGTGATCGCCCAGTAGCGGTAGTTCAACAATCACAATAATAATAATCTTGATCGCCTCAATGACACTTTTCCAAACGTCCTCGAGGGATAGAGAAAAGCTGATGCCCAAGAATGCTATACAGTGAAATACTTTATCTCAGAAAGCACGAGGGAAAATATTCTATTGGGAACGAGAAGTCATAAATGATACAACATTCTGCGCGTCAGCATCGCTAACGTCCTCAATCGGTAGGTAATTGGATGTAATCAAGCGAACTTAAAACTACAATTGGCTTTCATCACCAAGGTAAACAAAGAACGGTCGGCCCTGTTTACGTCCAGTATTGAACTCGACGGTTCTCGTTCATTGCGATCCGTGCCGTGTTCAACATGGTCCCGCTCACCAAAAAGAAATTTGATGTTCGGATTTCAAAAAGGGGTGCTGCAAACTTTAGGATTTTCTCTGTCTGAAAATAAACTGAGAAGAAAGAACAAAAATAGTGAAAGGAGCAAACATTTAATCTTTCATTAGTTTATACGTACAAGTGTTTTAGTTGGTGTCACTCGATATTAGACTCATACGCAGAAGATAAGATTTGTTGAATCCAACAGCCTTATCATCAATTTGAAAATGGTATATAATATTTTACAAATTTCGTCAAGTTTAACCCGTCAAATAATTTTTTCAGGCCTAGCTGTTGTCTTTTATTGGATTTTCTTACTTAATCATGGAAGATCTGTTTTATTTTAGAGATATTTTCATTCCGTAATTCAGAACAGAGCTTTTTTTACTACACGCGACGAATATTTCTTGTCATGAAATCTCCATTCAAGAGACAAGGCTGTGATGAAAATTCCACAGAAAATTCTATATTCTGTACTTAATCTTAAATCATAGTTTTAAAAGCAGCTCGCTCTGGGGCTCACCCTCTGACCATTTGCTACAGAATATTTCAGGATAACAGAAAAACCTGGGAAAATTTACTTGAACAATGAAACCTTCAAATATCTACATCACAAATTATCGAAGAAATGTTTTCATTTAACACCATCTCACCAACCGCAAAATTACACTGGACTTCAGTCTTCCCACGATGACGCTGCAATGCTAACAAGTATTTAGTGCGTCACCATGTGCATTGGTGCTAATTTTTGCATTTATCTCATTGCACCAAGTGCATTATCAGTAATTTTTACATTTATCCCATAGCACCATTTGCATTACAACTAATTTTGCATTATCCCATAGCTCCATGTTCATTATTACTAATTTTTGCATTTATCCCATAGCACCATGTGCATTATTACTAATTTTGCATTCTCCCATTGCATTTTTCGGTTCCCTGGAATAATTCGGCACACGACCATTCACCAGACGGCTCCTTATTAAGTCGACAATGGAGGCCCTTCCTCTCCAAACGAGCTTTAAAATACTTGACTGGAGGCTCCCGAGTTTTAGCGCTACGTAACTCACAGCCGTGCGACTTAATTTCAGCTCTCAAGAAATTAAGGGAGCACCAAATCCAAGAGCTAGAGGCTCAAATGTGCCACTAGAAATTTAAAAGAAATGGTCGCATTATCCCGTTTTCTTCACGAATTTAAACGTGCAATTTGAATGCGTTTTTACTAGTTTTGTCCAATGTGAAACCAGTTTGAGGTAAGCCATTTGAAAATTTCAGACCACGTCGCCTACTTATGCAATAGCACGCTTCCACAACATTTCTGGGAATAGTTTGTTAGTAGGAGAGCCATTTTAAATTTTGAAATATATCCAAAAACAAAGTTTAAATAATGCAGGATGTTTTTGTTACACTTCGCGAAACGGAATAAAGTTTCGACAGAACTTCACATTTCATTACTATCTTTGACTACGGTACTACGGAGATGCCGCACAATATCGTTAACATCCGGCAAACAAACACAAATATTGCGAACTTCTAGCACACAAAAGTCCAACATTTGTTACAACTCGTGAACGCTCCTCCTTAAATTGATATACTTAAATTCTATGTACAAAATGCGTAGATTTTAAGTAACACCACGCTTACTATCAAGGCATGGTCTCATTACTCTGCTAAAAACATACACTAGGCGACTGACTCTTACACTAGTCAGAAAGTATGACTAATGACATCCTGACTCACACCAAACTCTACGGATTAAATCAAATGTCGCTCACGAGCAATCCCATTCATCAACGTGTTGATGGTGCACCTCCAAGTAAATTTCTCATTCAAGTATTGGTGTGAATGAATAGCATTTCGATTAATTCACCTACTTTTTAATAATATATCATGGCGTACGAGGCAAACTTAGAGCATGTTATACATTCGAAGTGTGTAACATTGTACAAATGAAGTGAGAGCCTTGATTCCTTTAAACTTAAC